>PVJL010005748.1:49164-104415 GCA_004026885.1 Lyroderma lyra
TTTTTTTTTTTTTTTTTTTTTTTTTTTTTTTTTTTTTTTTTTTTTTTTTTTTTTTTTGTGATTAACATCTCTAAATGCTTGGTACTCTCCTCCGAGCTAGTAAACTTCACAGGGAAAAAACGAACAGGTAGTTTTAATCTGATTATAGATACTTTAAAAATTATTACCTTACCTCATTAAGAAAAACTGATGACTGTATCATTCATGCAAAGGAGAGAGAAGATCTAGTATACTAGAACGGAGGCTACTCCTACCTTGAAGATGAGGGGGTAATGGGAGCTTTCCATGAAACCAGGCTTTGACAGCTTGATGTATTTCTCTTTCTCTTGGTTCTTCCAACACTGCAGGAGCTATGAAGACATGATTGGTGAGGAGGTGCCATCCGACCAGTACTACTGGGCACCTTTGGCCCAGCACGAACGGGGAAGTTTAGCAAGCTTGGATAGCCTGCGCAAGGGAGGGCCCCCACCCCCCAATTGGAGACAACCAGAGCTGCCAGAGGTGATAGCCATGCTAGGATTCCGCTTGGATGCCGTCAAGTCCAACGCAGCTGCATATCTGCAGCATTTGTGCTATCGCAACGACAAGGTGAAGACTGACGTTCGCAAGCTCAAGGGCATCCCTGTACTGGTGGGATTATTAGACCACCCCAAAAAGGAAGTGCACCTCGGAGCCTGTGGAGCGCTCAAGAATATCTCTTTTGGGCGGGACCAGGATAATAAGATCGCCATAAAAAACTGTGATGGTGTGCCTGCCCTTGTACGATTGCTCCGAAAGGCTCGGGACATGGACCTCACTGAAGTCATCACGGGTGAGTTCTGGGCCTAAGGAAGCTGCTACTCAGGGTCGCTGTTATCCTGGAGATGCTGAGTGCTAGAAGCATTTTCAGTCCTTTTACTTATGATTAAGGTTGTGATTTGAATAAAGGGTGAAATCGTCTTGCAGATTTGTTTGGGTCATGGAGGGTTTTCAAAATTTTAAAGAATTGGGTGCTGATGTTTAAAATTCAGAAGATTTCACTTAAAATTCCCAGAATCTTGGCTTCTTTTAAAAATACGTAAGAACTGGTAATAATGGATTGTTTCGCTACTGGACGGACGATAGTTGGTCTGAACTGATTGAGACATGTGTTCTTAAGTTTGTAGTAATCTTCAACACATTCTTTTATCTCTGACCAACTATTGCCATGTAGAAAGTTGTTACTCAGACATTGAAGCTGAATGTCAGTTGCCATTTATCCATGTTCTTGAGTTCTTTAAGTGACCTGCTGTCCTGACTCACCTGCCTGGAATGTGTAGACATTTGAACTTGTGGTACTTGCTTTAGAAGAACGGTTTTTTCAGGTTGTAGGTTGTGATCCATTATTTTGTGTTGAACACAGTTCTGTGGGTCACAGTCAGCATTCAAAGAGAAAGAAAGGAAGAAAGAAAAAGGAAGGCAGACAGTGATAATGATTGGTTCTCAGTTGGGGCAATCTTGCACCCTAGAGGACATTTGCAATGTCTGCAGACATTTTTGGTTTTCTTATCTTGGGGAGGCAAAGGGGAGTGCTACTGGCACCTGATAGTAAAGGCTAGAGATACTGCTGAACATCTAACAATGGGAAGGACAGCTCCCCACAACAAAGAATGATCTGGCCCAAAAAGTTAGTGGGGTACAGAGTTCAAGAAACTCTGGTGTACATAGCTCAGAGAGCATGTCTTATAATAAGTATTGTTTTATGAAACCGTTTCATGATATATGTATGTTTGTATTGAGCCATAATATAAAATATATTTCTTACTGTGGGTCACAAACAGAAGCTTAATTATCATTCATTACGAGGTATTTGGTCAGTGGGGAAGATAGAAATGTTTCTATAGGGCATTCTCTTTAACATTCTTCAGACATATACTGTCTTGGGTGTTGGAGAGCTATTTGACGAGTTGTCTCTGCCAGGGACCCTGTGGAATCTGTCATCCCATGACTCAATCAAAATGGAGATAGTGGACCATGCACTGCATGCCTTGACAGATGAAGTGATCATTCCACATTCTGGTTGGGAGCGGGAACCAAATGAAGATTGCAAGCCACGCCATATTGAGTGGGAATCTGTGCTCACCAACACAGCTGGCTGCCTTAGGTAACAGAGGGCTTTGAGAGTATGAAAGTTGAATTTTTGAGGACTAACATAAATTTCTTTTTAAAAAAATGTTTATATTCTTTAGCTTGTCCTTCAGCCTCCATTCCTGTCTGTATTGCTTATGTGACTCCAACCTGTCTTCCTGCCTTTGTCACTATTCCCTTGTGTACCACGTATGTCTATGTCGATTTGCTTGCTGTTCCTCGTGTATCCTCCTCACTTCTGTGCCTCTTTGTTCATTTAAATTTGGCAAACATTTGTTCAATACTGACCACTGGTCGCACTTGTCTAGCCCTGGACTTGTATACATGTTTGGGTCCCTGTCCTCAATTAATCTGTATTTCAGGTCAGGCTGCGATCAGTACAACGTACAACAAGAAGAGTACAGAGTACTAGAAGAAGGGGAGGGAGTGGTTGAGGAAGATGTGTTCTTCATTCTGTCTATAATGCTCTTCTCTCCTAAATTCAAGTGCCTTTATTTCATGAAGATCTTCCTGATTTCTTCTTATAGCCTATAATTGCTGTAATATATTCTTTTTCTCTGAGATATACTCCTATGTGCTCTGCCTCTTTCTTCATTTGTACTTCAATACAAGAAATATCTATTCCATCTTAAGTTATTGTGGGTGGTATACTTTATACTTTATACCCTCCTGCCTCCTGTCTCGTTATAAGTGTCCTGAAAGCAGGAACTGTCTTACTCAGCTTTCAGTGGCAGTGCCTTGCTTATGATGGGTATTCACTATTTGCTGTAGTGAATAAAAAGGTAGTCAGGCTTGTAGATGTTGAGGGATCTCAAGGGAGGATTTCTGGATTTGAGTCATCTTGATGCCTCTCCCTTTCCTCTTAGGAATGTCAGCTCAGAGAGGAGTGAAGCTCGCCGGAAACTTCGGGAATGTGATGGCTTAGTGGATGCCCTTATTTTCATTGTTCAGGCTGAGATTGGGCAGAAGGATTCAGACAGCAAGGTAAGTTAATGGCTGAGTGAATTACATTCATAGCAACCTGTAATGCAGACTTTTAAAAAAAATTTTATTTACCTATCTATCTATCCATTCAATTAATTAATTAATTTTTGGGTAGTTTGCCGGCTGGGAATTGAACCCATGCCGCAGCGTTGAGAGCACCAAAGCCTAACCGCTACTCCACCAAGAAACCACTAAGACCTTTTAAGTAACATTAGCTACCTATTCCAGCCCCTACTCCTTAAAGTGGGTATTCACTTTAAAAGAAAACTCTTTTCTTTATAATTTCCTTCACCTATAGATTTTAAAGCTCTTTAGCTGCACTTCCAAGGTTGTACATTTTTCTAAGTAGGAAAAAGTAAACAATTTAGGAAAAGACCCTATGTTTTGTGCCATACACCAAGTGGTGTCAGAAACTTCATTAGTCTGAGGCTACAAGGATTTTCAGAAGCTTGGGGGCACTTAGAGGCATTGTGAGAGAGAATGGATTGGGCTATGCTTTTGAGGATCAATATTTTACTACCTGAATCATGGAAACCTATACTTGCTTGGATATTACTGGGGAGCATTCTCTTCTCTCACTGAGCCTTTTCTGTTACATTCCTAAGCTTGTGGAGAACTGTGTTTGCCTCCTTCGAAATTTGTCGTATCAAGTTCACCGCGAGATCCCACAGGCAGAGCGTTACCAAGAGGCACCTCCCAATGTTGCCAACAGTACTGGGCCACATGCTGCCAGTTGCTTTGGGGCCAAGAAGGGCAAAGGTGAGTCTTAGTTCCTTGGTCCTTGCTCTTTAATGTAGGACCAGGAAAGGAACACTTAGCTTTATGTGCATAATACTTGCCGAACAGTACAGGAGCCTGCCTAGTTAAGGGTGTCTTTTTGCTCAGCTGCTGCTTCCCCTGTGTTGTGTGCTTCATTTGAGGTGACAGTGGTGGTGGGTGATGGTGGAGGAGGTGGTGGTGGAGGTGGTGGAGGTGGTGGAGGTGGTGGTGGTGGTGGTGGTGGTGGTGGTGGTGGTGGTGGTGGAGGTGGTGGAGGTGGTGGTGATGGTATCTTTATCAGTGATGGGGGCAGTGAAGGATGAGAACTCAACTAACCTGGGGCTTCTCCCCCATTCCTCCTCTGTGTTCCCTGTGCTTTTCTTTTCCTCTCTGCTTTCCTGCTTCTCTGCCCATGATCCTGTTGACATCTCGTTTGCATTTTCCTTCCTTAATTTCTTTCCTTTGCTTTCCACCTTGGGTGACGCACTGGAAGATGAGTGGTTCTCCAGAGGTGAGTGGAATCTTTTAAGGCGCTTAATCTACTTCTAATTTGCATGTTTTGGTTTTAGCTTCCCTAGTGTTTCCTTGCCTAACCCTTCCCTGTGGATGCATGTAGGAAAATTCAGTTGAGGAAAACCATTGAAACAAGTTTGGCTCTTCTGAGCTAATGGCTCGTGGCATGCTATTTCTGGGCAGCAGTCCCAGTTATCAGAAGTCAGGACATGAGCAACAACAGTGGTTGGCCTTATCTTACCAGTATGCTGCCAATTTTCTGTCTTTGTTTCTGCACAGCCCCTTGCTAGACAAGCTGGGGGCCCAAATTTTTCATTCTTTCTGTTTTGCCCTACTTCATGCATCCCTGATCCAAAGATTTTGACTGAAGAATAAAAAATGTACCAGGTGGACTTCTTTCCTTTCTTAAACTTTTTACCCCTTCTCCCCATCTTTAATTTCCACAGGAAAAAAACCTGCAGAAGATCCAGTAAATGACACAGTGGATTTCCCTAAAAGAACTAGTCCCGCTCGAGGTAGGTTATCTTTTTCTTTTCAGTCTCCAAGAGTCTCATAAGCATAGTCCACAGATAAGTATTTGGTAGTCTAACAGTAGACTATACTGTATGTTCACTGTTCTCTCTTCTCCAGTTTATGGATTTGAAGATGGTGAAAGTTTGGGAAACTATAATAGTATAGCAGTAACTGACAAAGGACTGCTTGTTATGGCAACTGTTTATGTTGCTGGAGGCTAGCATGAAGTTCTCACTAGCAACTTAGGTACCCTAAGTAGCCACTACAGTTCTTTAGATTTGACCTGTTTTAAGAAGCCTCCTTATCACAGTTTGGATTTTATATTTATCCATACAGTGAGTCCAAAGTTCCCAGCTCTCGATGGATACAAAAATTTTAGACGTTAAATCTGTCATAGGCCTTTTTACTTAGTCACAGTAAAAGTGGGCTGAATGACTCAGTTAAGTTACAGATAATTCCTTTGAGGTGAGGAATCTTTTACTCTGAGTGATATCATTGAGCAAATGAATCCCCTGAGTGGTGAGCAAGGCCAAGGTAAACTGGAAGAGAAGAGGCAAAGAGAAAGGAGAGGAGTTGTGTATGATGAATTGATATCTGTTCTGCTCTTACCATGAGTTATTTATTCCTAAGAAGGCATGGAATCAAGCCTCTAAATTTGCTGTTGGGTGGGTGGGAGAACTTAGCCTAATGGTATAGGAGCATAAATCCATCAATCTGGAGTACTGAGCCTGGACTTCAGCCAGCCACAGCTTGGTTTGTGGGTACCACTTAGCATCCTCTGCTTTCTTGCCCTTTCTTGTGCAGGCTATGAGCTTTTATTTCAGCCAGAGGTGGTTCGGATATACATCTCACTCCTCAAGGAAAGCAAGACTCCTGCCATCCTA
Organism: Lyroderma lyra; assembly: GCA_004026885.1. Lineage (NCBI taxonomy): Eukaryota > Metazoa > Chordata > Mammalia > Chiroptera > Megadermatidae > Lyroderma > Lyroderma lyra. The sequence goes on from PVJL010005748.1 coordinate 54,924, forward strand.
GAAGCCTCAGCTGGAGCTATCCAGAACTTGTGTGCTGGGCGTTGGACAGTGAGTACCTCACAGTGGTTCTCAACCTTCCTCATGCCACAACCCTTTAATACAGTTCCTTATGTTGTGGTGATCCCCATAAATTATTTTCGTTCCTACTTCATAACTAATTTTGCTACTGTTATGAATCGTAATGTAAATATCTGATATGTGTTTTCCAATGGCCTTAGGCCACCCCTGTGAAAGGGTCATTCGATCCCCAAAGGGGTTGCGACCCACAGGTTGAGAACTGCTGTCTTAGAAGATGGATTTAGAGGTGGGAGACTTAGCTAATAGTTTGCTGCCATTTGTAATCTGTTTCACTTCCATGTGCTACTTCTAGTATGGTCGATATATCCGCTCTGCTTTGCGTCAAGAGAAGGCTCTTTCTGCCATTGCTGACCTCCTGACCAATGAACACGAGCGGGTAGTGAAAGCTGCATCCGGAGCACTGAGAAATCTGGCTGTGGATGCTCGCAACAAAGAATTAATTGGTGAGGAATTGGATGTTAACCATTACCTCAGTATCTGGTACAGCATCTCCATAGTTTGTGAGTCCAAGAGTTAGAGAGAATTATACAACTGACCTCGAACAAGGAGGTCAGGAGCCCTGACCACCACAAAGTCAAATCCACGTATAACCTTTGACTCCACAGAAACTTAACTAGTAATAGGCTACTTTTGAGTGGAAGCCTTAGTGATAACATAAAGAGTTGATTAACACATAATTTGTATGTTGTATATATTATATATTCTCACAATAAAGTAAGCTACAGGAAATACTGTTTAAAAAATCATAAGAAGGAGAAAATACGGTAGTCTTTTAGTTAACCAGCACCCATGGGGGTTGGTAGATGCCAGATTAATGTACCCAGCACTCTCAAGCAATCGGCAAAATACTCAAGCAGCTGGCAAAAAAAAAAAAAAAAAAAAAGATTGAAGACTTTTTTTTTTTTTTTTTTGCCAGCTACTTGAGTTCTGGTTAACTGAGAGTCTACTGTACATTTGTAGTATTTGTTGAAAAAAATCCATGTGTAAGTGGACCCACACAATTTAAACTTGTATTGTTCAAGGGTCAGCTATAGTTTACTGGTTCTTGGAAAAACAAGAGGTGATGACTCTTTGAAAATAATAGCTATTATTTTTTAAGCATTGACTTTGTTAGTAGGCCTTGTTAAGCACTTCGGTATGTTCTCATTTAATTGTCACCACTTTACAAAGGTTCATTTTTTTTTACAGAGTAAGGAAACTCAGGGTCAGGTAAGTTAAGTAATTTGTTCAGAGTTAATATAGTCGTAAGTGGCAGAGCCCAGTTTTGTTTTGTTTTTTTAAATTTATAATGACTATTCTTTTGAACTATTATTATACTGTTTCATTAGAATATCCAAAAGTTGCATATTTGGTATAAGATATAATATGACGGAAAAAGGAAAGAATAAAAAAAGGAATAGGAAGGACCTATTCCAGGTCCTTTGCTTGTTGATATGATAATCCTATAGGAGAATAAAGTCAATTCATGGGGACAGTACCTGTACTTTAGCAGTTAAGGACAGAGTAAGGCGCCTCATGACCTGACTCATTTGGAACTTCCCTTCTGTCTTCCTGCTACAGGTAAACATGCTATTCCTAACTTGGTAAAGAATCTGCCAGGAGGGCAACAGAGCTCCTCCCAGAATTTCTCTGAGGACACTGTGGTCTCTCTTTTGAACACCATCAATGAAGTCATTGCTGAGAACTTGGAGGCTGCCAAAAAACTTCGAGAGACACAGGGTATTGAGAAACTGGTGTTGATCAACAAATCAGGGTGAGCTTAACCTTAACATTACAACTGGAAGAAGTGAGGTGTGAGAGGGGTGTTGCTAGGAAAGGACATTTCCTTTTTGCTACTAAGGTGATCTCTTCTTAATTACATGGAAGTGTGAAGAGGTGTAGCTCTGTATTCTGTCTTAATGTTGAGCCATAAATTGGTAACAGACTTTCCCATCAAAGATTTTTGTGGGTCTTTGTTGGGAAAAAATACAGGATCTAGTGAATACTTTATCTTGCCCATTTGGGCATTTATCTTCTTATATTACATTGTGTTAGAGAACAGCTTCTTCCCTGGTCTTTCTCCTGATTCTATGTGTCATTACTTTACTCAAAAGGAGCCGCTCAGAGAAGGAAGTTCGAGCAGCAGCACTTGTGTTGCAGACAATCTGGGGATACAAGGAGCTACGGAAGCCACTGGAAAAGGAAGGCTGGAAGAAGTCAGACTTTCAGGTAGGGTAACTCTTGGGACTGAGACTATGACTTCTTTTTCTTGGTCTCAGGTAATGCTTCTGTCTTTGGTGTCTTCTGTTTCATTATCACATTAATTCTACTTTTGACCCAAGTTTCTGGTGGTAAAATAATCATGTGGTTCACTCCTCCTTCACAATGAATAGTGCCCACAGTTACTTGCTGTCACAATCACTCTGGTCTTCCTCTGTGTTGTAGTGTACTGTAAATGCTGGTGGCAGTTAGGGATGGTGGCCTTTCTGACTTCCCCAAAACCTGCCCTCTGCCCTTTATTGCCTTTAATGGCATTTTCTGTTTTCTGAGATGGTATCTCCTTCTGATATTATGAGTGTTTGATAGCTTTGTAATCTTTTGTTCAGAACAGATAGAAGCCATAAAATCCTAGTTTGTTTCACTACATACAGGGTCTGGCAGAAGTAACGCCTGGACTTGAGTTGTTTTTATTACAAAATCATAACCATGCATACTTATGATTTTGATGTTTTTTTTTGTTTGTTTGTTTTTGTTTTTATATATATAGTTCCCTGGCTGGGAATCGAACCCAGGCCACAGCGTTGACAGCACCAAAGCCTTAAGCCACTGTACCACCAGGGAATTCCATTATGATTTTGTAATAAAAGATTGGGTATAGATTACCAGCTCATCAGAAAGGAGCATTATTTGTGCCAGACCCTATAGGTATTTATTTAACCTTATGAGCTACCCTTTGGTAAGAGTTGTATTTGGTGACAGGGACCCAAAGGTTTGTTCCCATTAAGGAATAAGACATGGGTGAATTCAGTACCCTATCATACTATTGCATTTTATGTTTGGTTCCAGGTGAATCTAAACAATGCTTCTCGAAGCCAGAGCAGTCATTCCTATGATGATAGCACTCTCCCTCTCATTGACCGGAACCAGAAATCAGGTACAGTATCCAGGGGACGTACCCCTCAGCTTTTATTCTGCTTTTCTTTAGCAGGCTTACTATCTAAGAAATAGGACATATGTTGATTTCTGAGTGAGCTAGTCTTGGGGTAGGGTAATAATAATACTTCATGTCAGGATTGAAGCAATAGGCCTGAGCATTAGGAAACAAAGCAGGCAGTTAGCCCAGGTGTGACCCCCTGTCTTTTCTTGACTTAAAATGACTGGAGGTGAACCCTAGCCTATTTTTTTCATTGAGATGTAATTGACATGTAGCATTGTGTAAGTTTAAGGTGTATAACACAATTTGATATATGTATATATTACAAAATGATTGTTTTTCATTTAAATCTCCATGCAGTACCAAGTAATACATATTTACTGTTGAAAAATTAGAAAATACTGACAACCAGAAAAATAATAACAACAGATCATTTATTTCTATTACCCAGAGAGACCCACTGCTATTTTGGGTTATATCTTTTAAACACTTTTGTCATGTGAACAAATACACTTTTCCTCAAAAGATGAATCATGTGTTTTGTTTTTAAAAAGTTTTCTTTTTCACTTCAGTGTATATTGTACCCCTGTTTTCTTAATGACATGGTACTTTTGCCTCCCTTGGGGTTCTCAAAATGGGATCTGAAGATCCCCTAGTCTGTTGACATTTGTGCTGATGGCATAAACCAGGGCAGTGACACCAAACCAAATAGTCTTCATTGCCATGTGCTCACAGTTAAAAGAAGAACCAATTTCACATTTAAGAATGTACTTGGTGGAGCTGTGAAAATTATTAATTTTATTGTTTCTACCATTTTTAATCTGTGCTGATGAAATAGGAAGTACTCTCTGCTTACCAAAGCATGATGGTTGTCTTGTGGAAAAGCAGTGTTACTAGTTGGACTAGCCAATTTTTTTATGGAATACCATTTTTACTTGAAAAAAATGACAGACAGACAAACTGTGGTTATATTCAGACTTAGGTATTTGGCAGACATTTTCTCAAAAATGAATGCAGCAAGCTTGCTATTTTGATGAAAAATAACTGATAGTACTTGCTGTCTGAATTTTGAAGTGAAAAATATAATTTTGGAAAACTTATATCTGCCCTAGTTAACATCACAAAGCTTAGAAGACTTCTTAATGAAATCAGTGGTGATATTAATGCATGTGATATTTTTTTTAGATTTTGTAATGAAATGTATTAACGTTTAGAAGATTCGCATAACTGTATGAACCAATATTTTCCAAGTGACCAGTGCATGATGTTTCAAAGTCATCGATCCAGTCAAAGTGCAAGGCAGAACAATGGATTTCAGTAGAACAGTATGAAGAGACCATTAGTTTGGGTTCAGACTCCATATTGCTGCTAACTTTGTTGAGTGTTAGTGTACTATCAAAGAATATCCACAGTTATCTGAAAAGGCTATTAAAATAAATTCTCCCCTCCTTTCCATCTTCTTATCTGTGTGACTAGATTTTCTTCATTATTTCAGCCAAAATAACATCCCAACAGGTTGAATGCAGAAACATATGAGAATCTAGCTATCTTCTATTAAGCCAGACTTGAAAGAGGTGTGCAAAAATAACATTCCGTTTTTTAAAAAATTAAAAGTATTAGTTTTTTTTTTTTAGAGAATTTTTATAAGAGCTTATTGGAGCCAAACTCACGACATGTGCTGGGGAGCAGGACATTAAATGTTCCTTAAAAGTTTATTTCACTTTTAAGTGAAATGAATATTTAAAATTTCTCAGTACAGTAAATATTAATAGATATAACCCATACCAATAAAAGTTCTTGGATAGTCAAAAATTTTAAGGCTTTTAAGGGGCTCCGAGACCAAATAATTTGAAAATCACTGGCTTAGACATATAGCTTCCTATACTAGGAAACCATACTCCAACAGGAGTCTATTGGAAAGGGATCTCTTTAAGTTCCATGAGGTCTTTGTGTAGTGCCTGGCCTGTAGTGGGTAGTCAGTAAAAATTTAATGTGTGGGAAGGAGGACAGATTAGAGAGCAATTTTCATGATGATACAGATTTTGAAGAGTTGGTTTTTGACCTGGATAACTTTTTGTCTTCATATAGATAAGAAACCTGATCGGGAAGAAATTCAGATGAGCAATATGGGATCAAACACAAAATCATTAGGTAGGTGATTAATTCCTGCTTGAGGATATGGAGTGATATTTCAGGATGAGGAGAACTGTCTGGCTCTAAAGTTTTTCTAGCACCCTCCCCATTTACCATCCTGGCGGAGCACTGGCTAAACATTTCCATTTGGGAGGTGTGAGGAAGTTTAGTAAAAAAACTTGATCTGTCTACTTTCTTCCACATTCCTGCATGGTCTGAGTGCCAAATTTGTGTCCCTAAACTGTTACAGCCTTCATGGTCTGACCCCAGGCTCCCTCTCTGTCTTCATGTGCTATTTCAGCCCACCTGATCTCATTTGCTATTCTGTCTCTTCACTCTGTGTTTTCTTGATTTTGCTCATGTAATACCTCTTACTGGAATGTCCTTCGCATTTGCTTTTTTGAATTTTCCTCATCCCTAAAGGTTTAACTGAAGTCCTGTCTCTTTTGTTAGGTCTTTCCTAACTGTTGCAGCTTACCTCAGTCTTTCTTCCCTTAATTCTAATATCCTTTATAGACATAACTCTTCAGTTTAGCTTTATTAACATAAGTCATACTCTGCATATTTCATATATATTGTCTTCCCAATTCAAGTTCTTTTTAAGTCAGGGCCCACCAGAACTTAATGCCTTCTGGAGCATTTGGCAAAATTCACTTCCTAAAAGAGGTACCAAATTCACACTTTTGTGCTTAGTATATATTATACACTAGAGGGGAATACTATATTTCTGTGTACTTTTTTCACTAGATAACAACTATTCCACACTGAATGAGAGAGGGGACCACAATAGAACACTGGATCGATCTGGGGATCTAGGTGAAATGGAGCCATTGAAGGGAACACCCCTGATGGTAAATTCTCTCTATGTATTGTTGTCCTTCTACGGCTGATTGTGACTTGCAGACTGCTCGTGTGAGATAGGAGAAGACTTCCTAGTGAAAGACAGCATCCTTTTCTGGTAGGGGCTTTGGGGAAGAGTGGGAGTTTGACTCTTGTTGGGATTTCTAGGGCCATTATTCTGCAGTGGTCAGGATGGCGAAGGAAGGCCATAAATGTGTTACTGACGTAACTAATAACACTAACCGATCTGGTCCTATGCATCACTCTCTTACCATTCCTGCCTGTATTTTCTCGAATACCTTGCCCTTCTCTTGCTATTGTTTTGTTTTGTTTGAGTTTACAGATATAGGGATTTTCCCTAGATCTGGCATATACTCACGGGGTTCCAATTTCCTTAACTCCCATACTAACAAATTGCATGTGTTCACAGCAGGACGAGGGGCAGGAATCTTTGGAGGAAGAGTTGGATGTGTTGGTTTTGGATGAGGAGGGGGACCAAGTGTCTTACCCCCCGATGGTATGTCCTCCAGCCACCCCTAAGATCATCACTGAGGAAGGAGGCCCCTGTGTGCAGCGGTTTGCTAATCATGCTGATCTGATCAGGCTGGAGACACTTGTCTCAGCCATGTGGTGCAGGGGGTGCTCTTCTGTGATTATGCTGGTCTGATTCTGCATTGGCTCCCTTCAGGTTTGTCCAGCTATCTTTTGATCGTCCTCATTCCCAACCCGAGTAACATCTCTCTCTTTTTTCCCCCCACAGCAGAAGATTTAACACCACTGTCTCCACTACATCTGGGCTTATAATATATGTACTTTTACTTTTTGGTGGTGAAATGAACTGATGATTTTTTCCTTTCTTTGCTGGACTGTTGTGCCAACTGCCAGGCTGCCTCCTGCCCTTAGAGCCCTGAGTGGCTGCCTTTCCATCGACTCCTGACTTCTTCCACTGAAGTTTAATTGTTCCTTCTCCCCACTTCAGCTCCTCTCCAGTTGCTCCCAAGAAACCTGACTCACTCAGTTACATGCATATCCTGAGAAACGCTGCAGAATAGATGTTTTTGCCAGCTCTCCCTGGAATCCCAGCCTTGTGAGGAGGGAGAGAGTGTGGAATCTTCACTGGAAGCCATGGGAAGAATTGCAAGTTACGTGCTATGTATGCATTGTACAGCAATGTGATCAACTGATGGTTCTTGAGATTTTTATTTTCCTGTTGAGGAAGGGACTTTTTGTTTTTGTTTTCTGGAGAATGGGAAGTGTGAGCTCCTCCCTTATTCCTGATGACTGTTTTTGAAGCAAAGAAGGCTGGTGACATTGGCACATCGCACCTGGCAAGGACCCTTGAGTACGTGAAGGTCTCCTAGACCTGAGATTAAAAAACCTTGCTCTCAGCTCCAGGCCAGGAACCATCAAGGACGTACAGACTCCATCTCCTCTCCAAGCTTCACAAGCGACCCTGGGCTGCTGTCGCAGCCCCTCGCTGAGGCTGTCCTTAACCCTGCTCTCCCATTCTGTGATAATGTCTGCTGCCTTGGCCAGGCCATTTACAAGAGGCTGTAGAAAGAGGAGAATGTGTCAAGGAAGACTTTTTGGGTGAGAAAGAGCAGGAAGCTGTCTTCTGGGGAGGAGAAGAACCCCTAGGAGGAGCGAGTAGGAATATACGTGAATCAGTTAGTCTGAAACTGGCAGGAAGCTCAAGGCTGGCTTCCCCCCTACCCCGATTCTCCTTCCCCGTCCTGTAGCTCCTCACCCGCGCCCCCTGCTCCCTGGATGGTTGGCTGACTAGAGGACTTGCCGATGTATATACTTCTGCCCCCTTTACCCTAAAAGGTGGGGATCGCCCCTGGCTTTGCCTCTTCTTTGTGCCTTTGGCCTGGGGTGCATCTCCTCTTCCCCTTCCGTGTGCCTTTCTTTGCCTCTGCAGTCTCATTTCTCATGATTTTGCAAATTATATTTTGTTGATTCTTATCTACTATTGGCTCTAAATAGCTGAAAGAAGAGAAGTGACCTAGAGAACCCCCGATTCATCATTGGGAATTGGTGTAGGCTCTAATTTCAGCCATAGCAAGCTTCTGCTCAACAGTATATGGTTGGGATTTTGCAAAAATCCTGTTTGACAAATCTCAAAATGAGGTTGATGGGAGGAGTGAATGGTATGACTCTTAATCCTTAGTTGCCCAGAATGTATCATCATCTCTGAAGGGGTTGTATGGAAGTCATTTATGCCCCCCGCCCCCCCCCCCCCAACACTCCCACCTTTCAGTTTAGTGTATGTTAGCTGATTGGGCTAGAGGAATCAGCTGCTGTGCTGGTTATTTTTTTTAAATCCTTTTCCTTTATTTGCCTTTTACTCCTCCCCTTTAATCTAAAAGCTCAGTTTAGTGCAAACTGGAAATTTTTATCCTCTTCTCTCCCCCTTCTCTTATACATGGAGGCTATGGGGTAGGAGAAAAGTGCACAGCCCACTGCCCCTTTACCTATGCATTAAAATCCCTTATTACCTTTCTTCCCCTCCCATTTCTTTCCAGTCCTTTTCTGGTAAAAAAATGAGCCTTTTCCTCTCCATGACCCTGAGAGCATATACTGCACAGGGGAAACTGCCCCCGTGGGACCTGGCTCTACTCTTGGTTTCTCTCGTCCTCTTCAGCTCTTTTCTTGGTGCTCTTTTTCTTGGTGGGGTGTGGGTAATAGAACAGCCATGGGCTTTTGGGGACCTTAACTGTTTTTGTTTTTTTCTCATTTATAAAAACACTAAACATTCAATTCCAGAGAACCAAAAATTGCACCTTCCACTGAACACTAGTAAGGGGCATGACTTCTGCTCCCCTATCTTTTCTGGTTTTCTTTCTCTCTTGTTAATGCTTTTAAAAACAAATGAGGTTTTTATATAAATAAAGTTTTTAAAGTGTGTATGTGGGGGGTCTGTGTCATTTCTTCACTTCAAGCTGTATGTCCTCCCTCCTCTTCATCTTGGTTACTTTCTTGCGTATCAGTGGCCTTGTTGTCTCCATAGCACCCACCAGGGGGTTGTACCAGGATGGATTTTTTTTTAATTCAGTCCCAACTTTATCAAGTAACATTCTTTTAAATAATGTATGAAACATTTTTTTTTCCTCTCAAGATCATTAAAATTTAAATGTGGCTGAGCAGAGAGCACAGGAAGCTTAGATATCAGAAACTAAAGCATAAAGAATGATTTCCTTGGTCACTGGGATTCTTTGGCAACATTTGATAAAACTAATGTTGACTAAAGCCTGTTGCAATAGTAGGCCCTCTTAAATGTGACATTTATGCATAGCAACTACCAACTCGATCTGCCCTCCTAATATGAAAATGTAGAATTAGAAATCTCATGTATAGAAGTTCCGAAAATTAGGCCACAATGTTGCTATTTGCAGCCCTTTGGTAAGAAGACAAAGGATAGGCCTGTGGTTTCCCTTGTGTCTTATTAAGTAATATGTGGGTGGGTAGCAAATACTCATTACCAGGGGTTGTCTACTACAGAGGTCAAGGATCAAGACTATTTTTCTGGGGCCATATTTCCTGTTCTATAATTAAAAGACTAAAGAATTTATGTAAAATGTCTCTGTGTGCCCAGTCTTTAGATGAAAAATACATAGCTGCTTCTGATGATGGTCATGTCTCAGTTCTGTTAAATAGGTCTTGTGTATGAAAATGTTATAGGGCTAGTGAGACCAGGACATTGAAGCACTGTAGCTGATACTGTTTAAAGTTTGGTTTGTGCCTGACAGTTTAGTTTCAGGCTGAAGGATGAAACGCAGAGCCAAAAAGGTGTTTGCTTTCCAAAGAGATTTGGTAGCCCTACTTTTTATCTGTAGAAAAGCCTGGCTGCTAATGACTAGAATAATCTTTATTTGTTTATATTCTTTATTACTCACTGGCATTGAGCTGTATACAAACCTTACTCTTCTCCCCTCTTCCTGGATTGGTTCATATGTTTTATCTCATTGAATAAATATTTACTGTGTATCTTCTGTACGTGGGGCATTGTGGATGTTAGATTAGAGAATGAGACAGATGGACCCTTTCTCACATATATAGCAGTCCGTGAGAATCCTATGTAGAAGGTCTGTGATCTAAAAATATTTCTCTTCTTTGCCCTTAAAGTGCTAATTAGAATGATCTGCAAAGCCCCTATATCTCTTTAAGTTTCTTGACACTGATTTAGTAATGTTTTTTAAGCCTCTGAGTATCTCTTACACAAATTCTAGCAATCAGTCCTATGAGTTTTGTCAAGTTTTGCCCATGCACCCCCTGATCCTTCAGGCCCTGAGTCATTTTTCTGGCAGTGGTTGTAAATTATGCTCAACCACTTGTCTGCTTCCGTGTGGCCTATTTTGTGAACACATGTGTGAACTACCTTGCTGTAATGAGTTTTGCTGTGACGATACTTTATGACGGAGCTGTGACCTCACTTGGCTTCTTGCTCTTTCCCACTGAACTAATCGCAGTTCGTTACAAACTGGGACTGTCTCGTCTTGCCCAGGAAGAGCAAGGGCCAGTCTTTCTAGATTGTTATTTCTTGTTTCGTCTGTATCTGAAGTGTAGGATGCTACAGGTTCTTCTCGGTGTTGACATAGATTATCATAGACCAGCTAGATCAAGTACATAAGAATTACCTGGGAACCTTGTTCAAAATGTGAGTCCCCATGTTCCATTTCCAAAAATTGATTCAATAATCTTGTTAAGTCACCTAGATTACCCTAGTGTCTGGCCAGTTGCCATTTAAGACTGTAGTCTAATGATTAGCTAAAGATTCCAGCCTGAATCCAGGACGACTGGCTCCAACTCCGCTAGCAGGAATACTAGTTTCGTGGTGGGTGTGATGGCAACTACAGTAATGCATAGAGGAAACAATGTTTATTTTAAAGGAATGGTTTAAAAGTAAGCAACGACAGTGCAGGAGCTAAAATTTTTTTCCATCTAACCTTATGACCTCTTTGATTTTCTTGTCTATGTCACTTAAAGTAATAGTTCTTCAGTTGATCCACCCAGACTTTAGGGACAGACAGGGATGGAGAGAGAGCTGGAGGAGTGAGGTAGGGAAAACATCAGTGAAAATAATTATTTTAGTCCGTCTGTATTATGATATTGTCCGTGTAAGAACGACCAAACCTGTAGAGAATTTTTATAAAAATTTGAGTCAAACAGGATGCACCTGGAAACAAGATCTCCACAGACTGAGCAAAATGCTTCCTAGAGTGACAGTTTGTAGTTTCTTTTATGTATTTGGAATTAAGGAGGAGGGAACCTAAGGAACATTAAATGAAAGTGGGAGAAAGCAAGTTGGGGATTGGATTATAGGATAGTAAGATGTGTGCTCCCTCGGAGGTGGTTATGGGGGGAGTCTGAGAAAGGATCACTTTGACAGTTCAAAGGCGTGTTAACTTGGATGCGCAGAACGATGGACAGGGCTTGTTTAAGGCAAAGACAGACCTTTTACTAAAGAAGTTACATGACTGGGGCATGACTACATACCAAGACCTGCCCAGTTAGGAATTTAGATCAGATCACCTGTGAGGTTACTTTCCGTAGAATCCCCCTTTGTCCACAATATGCTGACTTACATTTTTCTCCTTTTATGTGATATAAAATGGCCAGGGCCAGCTATCAACACTTGGATTGAGTCAAGAGCTTTCCACCTGCTAGTGTAATTACAGGAGCCATAAGCATTATTGTAAGCACGTGGCAGCTGGCTTCTTTTGGAAGGTGCTGTGCTTCTCCATGTGCATGTCTAACTTTATTGTTGGAAAGGACAGATTCTTCCACTTTGTTGATACAGAAGGGATTACTATCTTGCTGTCTTTTCCCAGTGTTAAGGGATAAACAGTCTGAATGCTATTAAGACATTTGGTCTCAGGAAAAGAAAATGAGGGATATTGGTGGTGACATTGCACCAGGCACTTACTCTGCTTTTGTCAGTTTTTCCCCCCCCTTCACCTTTAAGGCAAGGTTAGCATTGATCTTTTGCAAACTTTGGACTCTGGGCCTTCTTACAGCCCACAGCTGTCAGAATCAAGGGTAGGGGTGGTGTAGTGTGTATGGTTAGAACTAATTCAGGCTTCTGTTTTTGGCATTGTGGTGGATTACATACTCTAAGTCCTCAGCAGAAACAAGATCCTGAAATGTATTTATAAAAATGACTTTATAAACATTGCCAAATAAGCACAAAAGTAAGGAATGCATAGATCTTCAAAATGAAGCAAAAACTAAAATCCTACGAAGTAATCTGCAACTGCTAAAGCTAGCTTTTCCTTAGTTTTTGCCAAACTCAGCAGACTTGAACCATCTACTTTATTAACTGCAGTGGGTATGGGAAACTGGGAATAGGGAATCTAGCAGGTGACTCCAAGTAAAGCTCTTATATTCTCAGCATTAAAGTGAACAAGAAATAAATTCTAGTAAGGGGCAACAAGGGACATGCTTGTCTTAACCTTGGTGCTAGATGGAAGGAAAAATCCAATATCTTCATGAGAATTCCTAACCAGAGATGAACCCTGTGTGGGTTTCCTGAAGCGTTCAAATTCATGCTATGTGTGTGATCCAAAATACCTTAACTGGGGCTTTAAAGAGGTGCTCTGTTTTGCCTCCAGGTGATTTCCAGAAGCAAACACAATCCCTCTAAGACCTCAGCAGGTCCCACAGATAAACTCCAAAGGCAAATGAGCAGTCCTACTAAAAAATTGTAAGATGCACAAAGAAAGAAGGTGTCACAAGTGGAAAGGGGACCAAAAGACAAGCTGGTCCCTTAAATAATTCAGGTGGTATTGCCACACTAACTATAATGAAATAACATTTTGATTAATGAACCGAAACAAGTTTAAAAATAAAATAACAACCCAACAGATTTTGGAGGGGGGCGGGGGGAATGCCTTTTGAATTAGAAATTCAAAAACAAATTTGAAATAAAAATTTGGATTAAGTAGCTGGAAACATCGAAGGGGTACTAGTGAATTGGAAGATAGTTCTCAAGAAATGATCCAGAATACAGTGTGTAGAAGAAAAGGAAGAATGGGAAATAATGGAGTTGAGATGTGGACAGTAGAGCACAATAGAATGTACATTATCTGGAACTGACGCAGGAGAGACCAGCAAGAGGCCATCTCCAAAGAGGGAATGGCCGATACATTGACAGAGTTGGTAAAAGACAACCACCTTCAGATTTAGGAATCCCAGTGAATTCCTAGCAAGATAAACACATCATACCTAGAGACATCAAGGTGAAAATCCGGAAACTTGGGATTTTGTGCAGCTGGAGAGAAAATACAAACTACCTGTGGAAAACAGCCCAGGTGGGTAACTTCTCAGCATCAACAGTGAAAGCCAGAGATGAGTGGAATTCTTGCCTTTGTCCCATTTAGAACAAAAGAACTGTTCTGGAAATTGACACTTAGTGAAGCTTTTAAGAAAGAGCTAACATTTTCAGACAATTTGCCACGCAGAAAAGGTAATTTCTACTGGGTATCTGAGGCAGAGGAAAATGATCTGGAAAGTCAGATGCAAGAAGGAACACTGAACAAAGGTATTGATAAATGAAATTGATAAAGTTAAGCATTAACTGTAAAAGCAGCATGCAATTTGTGGGAGGGAAATTAAAATAGAATTAATACAGTAGCACATAAGTTGTGATTAGAACACTGATTTTTATGTTCTCATTCGGGAGGATAGTGAAGGTATTGATTTGACTTAAGACTTGTGAAACTATACACATTAGCTAGAACAGCCACTAAAGAACAGACAGCATTCCAAATGGAGAGGGAAGAAGGCAAGAGGAGGGTGAAGGGAGCTAGGGTGTTCTCTCTGATAGAACAAGCTCAGCTCCCCAGGGCACCGGCTGTAGGAGGTGGTGAAGGGCCTCCCTCTGTCACAGCACTGGGGCATAATGTGTGGCAAGTGTGCAGTGAGGGAAGTGTAAGAGGGGTTAAGGGGACAGGTCCAAGACAGTTTCCATGAAATCAAAGTAAAAAGAGAAGTAAAAATTATTTGCTGGCTGGTATGTGAGTTAGCCTGCCTTAAAGACAAATCAGGACAAAATATCTTCTAACTTGCTGCCTAAATTTCTGACTCCTTGAGTACAAAGTCTTATTTGTCTGAGTGGCCTCTCCACATTCTAATAGGGCTTGACCCAGCGTAGGGCAGGGCAAAGCATGGAGGCTGCCTTTGACACGAGGGAGATGTGCCATTTTTTTAAGGGACTGGTAGCTTTAGAAGAGGCCAAGGGGGAGCACTGGGTTGTTCAAGCTCAAGTTTGGATCATGGATCATCTGTGCTCTAAGAGGGGCTTTTTCATGGATGTTGACTCAATTTTTGGATTGTTGGTGCTACGTTGCTGTGGCACACGTTACGGTAGACATTCCTTTATTTTTTATGAACCTCTTAAAGCACATGCACCTGTGATACAAGGCATAACTTTCATGTGGGACCAAGATGTGCTATCTAATGTCTTATTCAAATTCCTATTGCTTTAACCTATTATTTCTTTTTCCTGGGGTTACCACCTCTGAAATGTAGCTCATAGGTTTTTGAGATGATTCAGAATGGTAATATAGTAGACTCTCTGTTAACCAGAACTCAAGCATCTGGCATTTTCAAGCAACCGGCAGTTTTGTTTTGTTTTTTACTGGTTGCTTGAAATACGAGAGCTGTCCAGAAAATATCCAGCCATATTCCCATTATATTGGCAATGGCTGGATTTTTTTCCAGACAGCCCTCCTATATAGTATACAATTCTAATATATATATATGTATATAATTTATGTTTATGTTTATGTTTAGTTACATGGTTACTCTGCTCAGTTGTTTGTATCCACCTATTTCAGGGATGATTTCAAGTCAACCCAAAATAACAAAAGCAAGATACCTAGGTTTTTCTCTGTTTATCTGCACGCTTTGAGAGGTAAAGAAGTGCTATTCATGCTTTGATCTATTCTATCTTAAGATGATATGTCAATTTCTCTTCTGATCTTCGTATAGTGTTGGTTCAGATCTTGGTCTGGAGTCTGGAACCCTAGAGGGCATGGATTCAATCTTTGTTAACTCTTCTTCCTCTGGTATAAAACCAAGCACCTCTTTATCAATTGGAAAAAAATGGGCAATAGCTCAGGTTCTCCTTATAATTAGGCTTGTGCCAGGGGCATCTCCCTACTCATCCCCCTCTGTGGCTTGCCCCTTGGTCCCACTCTTTCCTCGTTTTCCTCTTCAGTTCTCTGCCACTACATCTCTGCCACTCCAGACAGCTGCCATGCCAACTATGACAGTTGCTGCCATGCCACTCCAGACTTGTGCTGTCTAGCAGCACATCAGGAATTACCAATCTCTGGTTTTATGTCTCCCTGCTGAAAAGTTTGTTCCTCTGAGAGTAGGAGCATAGCTGATAGGGCAGAGCCATCTTCCACCCTGTGACTGACAGAAGGGAGCCACTTGCTGCCCCTGTCACTGAGTCCTCCCTGCAGAGCAGAGATGGGGATCCTAGAGGATTGGCAGGACCGACCTGAGAACACGTATTTCTTTTACTCTTTGCATTTATGCTCCTTACCCTGTGTCTCACCCTGATTTCCAACAGACCTATTGCCATAGCAACTCACGCTCTCAGCAGAAATGGGACCAGTGCAGGCTGGGGACTTTGTCCCCACAGAACAGAATGGGTGCAGAGGACTAAGTACGTGGTGCCCACTGGTGACAGATAATGACTGGGTGCCCTCAGCTGACAGAACTGCTGTCAAGAGGGCGTGTACGGTCAGCAGTGGACACCTCACCCCACCCTGCCACATACAGAGTGTTTTAAATCTTGGTTTAAATTAGAAAAGCCTATATAGTTTTCTTTTGTTTTTTGCAGAATTTAAAATAACACAGTAGATTATAGAATAAAGTTCCTCATTCCTTTTACGTACTCCTCAGGGATAACTACCATTGAACGATTTATAGCATGTCCTTTCAGGTACCTTCCTGTATGTGCTTCTACAACATAGAATTATTTCTATTGGAATTAATCTATGCTCTGCAACTAGTTTTTCCCCCCATAAAACTGTAAGTCTTCCATAGTTTTATTTAGACCCTGCTTCCAGGCCACCTTTCTGTGGCAAGCATGGAACCTAGCATCTGAGTTCCTCAGGGGACTTTTCTTCTGGTGCAGAACCTCTGGTCCGTGCCCGTGATCCTGTGGTGAGGATGGTGAGGATGAGCATCCATCCTCTGTCCTCCCCACTCTGGATGGTCCACCGGTCAGCCTTTTCATCCCACCTGCCCAGAGGAGTTGAGAATAAGCTTCCTACTGCTCTGTGCCCCTTTGGCAGAGATGCCAGGCATCACACCCTTCCAGAGGGCTTGGGCTGTACTCAGATTTCACGTGGAGGTAGGGTTTGCTCGGCCTGCCATCTCCTGGCGTGATAGGAGTGCAGACACAGGAAGTGGGAAGCAGTTGGCTTGGAGGCCTGGCCTGCTATGTCAGGCTTCTGACTTGTTACTGATGGAATTCCTAGGAGAGACCCCTGCTCCACCTGATTCTCACCATGCCTTCTCTGTACTTCTGCAAAGTGAGGCCTCAAGTTTTCCTGTCCTGGGCTGGTTGACATCTGACTGGACACTTGGTTAACTCAGCTCTGACTCTATCATTACTTGTTACAAAGCACCTTGAGTTCTGGCAGCTCTCCTGATGGGTCCCTTATTGTCAGTTGCTTTGTAACCTGCATTCTACATAATGCTACGTAAGCGATACTTCTCTAAAGTGAAATCCTGACTCCATTAGGATTTCATTCAAATTGCAAATACCTGTTTGATAACTACTTTATACAGATGCTTGGGTCAAAGGCCATTCTTGTCTTTTCAGATGAATTTAGCTAATGGAAAGCATTACATTTATAAGTTAATAAATAGGCATTGTTACAGTGAGATCTTTCTAGCATTATAAAAGGGGTGGGTGAACTCTGCTGGAAGGGAGGGCAAGGCTTCACTGAGAGGTGATATTTAGGTTGGTTTGAAAGGATAACTAGGATTCTACCAATTGGAAGAAATGTGAAATCCTAAAGATCAGATGGAATACTGTACAAAAGTACAGAGGTGTAGAAAGAATATGGTCCACTGGGTGTGCTGGTAGGTGAGGGCAAGTTTCTCTTTCTAGAAACATTTTATCTACTAAGTGAAGAAGTGATCGAATAGGATATCACCATTTTGTTACTCTTAATAAATAGATTTTAGGCATTAAACATCAACAGCTACTACCATCACAAAAGAAAAGAAAAAAAAATCAAGCCCGAGTCTGATCAAGACTCTAGATCCAGCTACTATTTTATAGGAAGTACAGAAGATGGGGGATGTGATTAGCAAAATGGGGGGGAGGGTGGATTGCAAAATAGATGATCCAGGTACTTTGACACAGTAATTGCAAGAAAAGAACAGATGGAAGGAGACATATAGGTTAAAAGTAAGACAACCAATCTCAATGCATGAGTCTTATTTGCATCCTGATAAAAAGATAACATTTTATGACAGTTGCCAATTTGAATACTGGATACTGCATATTTCGAAGGGATTGTTTTTTTAGATGTAACAGTGGTATTGTGGGTTACAATTAATTCTTTATCAATTTGAGCAATGTGAGATTTTAGTGGGTGAAATGTTATGAGGAAATGGGCTAAGTGGTGTGGGGTGAGAGTGGCTGTGAGCTGATCATCACTGATGCTGGGTCGTGGGTATATGGAGGTTCATTATAGTGTTCTATTTGGTTGTGTGTATTTGGAACTCCCTGCAATAAGAAGTTTTAAGAAAATACCAAATTTGGGAGCTAATCTCTCCAGGATGCTGAGGCACAGCAGGAAGCGGTGGCAGGTGGTGGCAGGCGTGGTGCTCAGGCTGTGAAGTTCTTTTCCTGCCACACGCAGGCAAATGGGCTCTGTACTGCTGTGGAGACCTGGGGTCTGTGCTGGCACCTCGGGAGCCAGCACAGGATGCGAGAAGGGACACCAGGCCACCTACACATTTTAAGAAGAGCCGCTTTGCTTCTAACTTTTATTAATTTGGTCTGCTGGGTAATATTTCACTTACAGACAGGGTTCTGATGCTTTAAGAAATTTTCTCTAACCATTGGGAGGAACACTTGCATATTTTAAAGACCATTACTTGATCTGTCATGCAGAAGATCGGGAGTAAGGAAGCGCGCACAAATGAACGAGAAATTTGTCTTGATGTGAATTTAGCCAATGGAGATTTGGTGTGGGAGGTAAACATTTTCTGACCATACTTGTAGTAGTTGTTTCCCAGGCTGGGATCCGAAGAAGGACAACGGAGGGCGAGGAATGGGCTCGCTTCTCTGACGACAAAGGCACCGACCGGGTTGCTCTCCTGTCCCACCCTGGGCAGGGCATCCAGAGGACGGCCGTCCTGTCTCAGCATCTCCAGTTGGTCGTCCTGAGCACGTGACTGGTAGCAGAGGGAGGCAGGGAATGACACCAGCCGCATCTATCATCACCACCCCTCTCTCAGCTACCTCAGGTATGCCCCACCCCATCTCCTGGACAGTACTCTAGCTTCTTATAGTAATTTGAACTCCAAACTCTAAGACCCAGCATTTAACCACCTGTGTTCCCTTATCTCCACAACCGTAGAGTCTGTCCGGTGGAAGGGTCCGTGGACCTTCCCTACCCTGGAACTGGGGTTTCCCTGATGTCTGGGCTTGTCAGCCACACCCCATGCACCTGGTTGCCCGTGGCTAATAAAGACAGGCGAGTAACATTACAGATTAGTACTAGGTGAGAATGACTTAGGTGCGTCCTCCTGGTCTCCACCCCGTTGGGGTTCACTTCCCTCCATCCTGGCTGTGCCAGGTTTCTGATGGTTTGGCTTTGTTCAGAAAACCTTGCCCTTGCCCCTCTGACTTGATGCTTTAATGAGACCTCCTAATTTCTTTTTGTGCTCATCAAGATGATTCTTAGCCTGCTTGAATTATGGAACTACTTGAGAATCTGATGATAGTTTGGAGCTCCCCGCCCTGCCATGTGTGTGCATCCGCATGCACACACAGACGTACACACAGTATTTTGCCCACAACTTCTGAGTCTCAGTGTTTAAAGCCGTGCTCGATGCATCTGGAAGCCTTTTGGTGGTAAAAATGCAGGGTTCTTGAGCTACCCCAGACCTTTTAAATCAGAAGTTCTGGTGGTGGAGCCCAGGAATCCGCAATTTCATTCTTCAGTACACTAAGATTGGACCAATTCTGCCCTTAAGAGTCTGCTTATCTTCAGTCGATCTCATCTTCCCCTCCCAGCCACTTAATGTGGCGACAGGGGTCCAAACTTTGGGTGGAGTCCTGGTCCTCATCCATAGAAAACGTCAACTTTCCTCAAGTGAAGCCCTTTCTCTGAGAAGCTCTAGAGACGGACAGTGGGGCGAGGTCACTTATTTCCAGGTGTAATTCTGCACTTAGACAGCCAAGCCACACCTGGAGAGCCATACCGCCTCCTCCTTTACCGTCCATGTCTTCTTGGGCACTTACCTTGCCCTACTGTGGAGATGCAGGTTGCCACCTAGAGCGAGGCATTGCTTTACTTCTGCAGGTTTGCCTTATCTCGGGCATTTCTTCCCTCGGGGCGGAGAGATACAGAGAACAGGGGTGCAGGGTTAAGCCTCCTCCCTGCAAGTAGGTACAGCTGCATCCTGAGTGCAAAGCTGATGGCAGCAGAGAAGGTCATTGGGTAACTTTCTTCTAATTGATTCTTTTTACTGGCTATAAAAATTGTTTCAGTGTAATAATTAATTGAGAAAATTTAGAAAGTACAGAAAGATTTTTTTGCATTTTCTTTTCTTTCTTTTTTTTTTTTTTTTGAAGTGAAAGATAAGTCAATTATAACCTTGGGTCCTGCTATCCAGAGTTGACCATGATTAACATTTTGGCATTCTTTCAGCTAGTGTTTTTCTGTTTTTTAAAAAAAACACAATAGAACTTAGCAATATAAACTACACAGTTACTTGCTCCCCTTGTCTAACATTATTTTATAACATTTCCCAGTTAATTCTTCAAAAGTATAATTTTTTTCATGACTGCATGATAATCAAGTGGATATACCATTATTTATTTCACTTCTGCTCAGTTGTTGAAGACTTAGGTGTAATACTTATGTATAGTTTATAAATATGCTGTAATAAACATCTTTGTGCCTAAATCTTTGTCATCTGGATTATTTCCTTAGACAAGGAACTGCTGGGTGAAAAGTTTATGACTGTATATATTTAAGGCTCTTGATACACTGTATGGAACTGTTTTCCAGAAAGGTTAACTCAATGTGTGTCTGACCACACACTTAGAAGTTGTTCTACGTAACAAAGGGCTTCAAAGGGTTTGCCGGCCAGTGGAGGGCGGGTAAATAGGGTTGGTAGGAGAGGAGACAGGGAAACAACTCCTTTTCTCCGCTGAGGAGGCGGGGTCTATTTTGTTAATACAAGAAGCATAACTTTAATCTTGTATTGCATCATCTCAGAGATTTCAGGCTTGAGCCAAAGTTATGGGACTTTTGGACTGTGAACCCCAACCCAGTTTGCTGTTGGCATGCTAAACCGCCAGGAGACTCGCCTTCTTTGTCCTGTCCTTTCTCTGTGGCTGCTGTTACTTCCTCTCTGGCTTCTCTGAGGAGACTACTGCTCCCTTTTTCTCATGCTTTTCCCACCTTGGAATTGGGATCAAGGTTTCATCCTTTGGTTGTAGAAGCCCTTGTTGGCCAACTCGGGTTCCTCAGCTCCAGTGGCCACCTCTCCAAACCCCCCACCCTCCCAGGCCTGCTCAGGCTCTACACCCTTTCACCTTCTTACAGTTCCTGCAGTTTGCAAACTTGGGACATGTTCCCCAGAGACTGAGTTGGGGCAGAATCTCATGTCATCAGAGCTCTGGTATTCGGTCTTACCCTAGATTTCCTGAAGTTTGCACGTTAGGTACCCCTGCCCCTACTTTGCCCAATACACCACAATTAGTAAAAGAACACATCTCTGAAATGTCCTGTAGTTAAAACTGTTTGAAAAGCTGGTGGATTACAGTTAGATGATCTTCTGACATAGTTTAAAAACACTTGCATACTTGTAGGACAGAGGTAACATGCTGGGAGAGGTAAGCTGAGAAGACCAGAGGCCACTGCTCTATCCAGCACCCTCTTCTTCAAGCAAGGGTGTTACTCGGAGAGCAGTACACCACTCTTTCTGCCCCAGCTTAGAAGTCTGGCTCTAGGATTTTGCCCAAGGAAAGAGGCAGGCTCCAAAATGGAGAACTCTAAAGTTCTTTCTTAAGGGAACAGATTATGTGAAACAGTATAGGAAGTTAAGTCTAAGGGTGCCTTCAAAAATTGACACAGGTTATGTTAGAAAGCGGTTAAGACGACACTGGTAGCTTCATGACTGGTAGAAGCTAAACCATGGGCCAGCTAGTTTACTAGAGAGAACCAAGGGGAAAAGACAGCTAAGAGCCTTCTTGGGGACAGAACAAACCTCAAAAACTACCCTACAAAGCAGTACAAATATAATGGGATTATTAGACTATGGAGTAATTTGATGTCCCAGGACATTATCACAAATGATAGCACTCTAGGCTGGCACTTAATGGAACCTCAGAGCTGGGAGGAATCAAGGAAAGAGACCAGAGAGAGAGAGTCCTGCTAATACCACTGTCATCCTAGGGAGACTGCATGCTATTATAACACCCTTTCGAGGAGCAACAGAGAGCTTTCATACTGTGGAGAAAACTGACATCACTAAAACAGTTGACTCAGTCAATAAACAACAATCAGCCCTGGAGGCAGAGGGAGGGGACTGGTATCAGAATTGAAACCATGTATTATCTGAAGTGTCCAATTTCAACAAAAACATGTGACGTTCAAAGAAACAGGAAAGTGTGACCCCTACACAGGAAAAAAAAAGAAAAAAAAAAAAGCAGGCAACAGAAACTGGCTGTAAAAGGGAAAAATGTGAGATTTAACAAAGACTTCAAAATAGCCAATTTATACACACACACACACACACATACACACACACAAGTGTATATTTGAAGAACTCAAGGAAATCATGCTTAAAGAAGTAAAAGGAGATATGACCATGTCTAATTATGTAGATAATATCAATAAAGAGAAATTATAAAAATAATCAAATGAAATTTATGAAGTTGAAACGTACAACAACAAATGAAAAACTCACTAAGAGACACAACCGTAGATTTGTACTGGTAGGAGAAAGAATTAGCAAACTTTAAGATATAGATCAATGTTGGTCTTCATCAAAATTGAAAACTTCTGTACATCAAAGGACATTATCACAAGAATGAAAAGACAACTTATTGAATAGGAGAAATATTTAGAAATCATATCTGTTAAAGGACTTGTATCTAGAATATATAAAGAACACTTAGAACTCAATAAAAAAACCAGAAATAACCCAATTAATAATGAGCACTCAAGCAGAATATACATTTTTCTCCATAGATGTACAAATGGTCAAGAAGCACACATAAAGAGATGCTTGACATTTTCAGTCATCACGAAAATGCAAATCAGAACCACAATGAGATTCCATTTTACATCCACTAGGATGTTTATAATAATAAAAGATATACTCAAAAGTGTTGGTGAGAATGCATGGAAATTAGAATCTTCACATACTACTGGTGAGAATGTACAACAAGGTAGCCACTTTGGAAAACAATCCAGCAATTCCTCAGAAAGTTCAATATAGTTTCTGTATGACTCAACAATTTCATTCCTAGGGAATTGAAAATACAATTTCATAGAAAACTTGAACATGAATGCTCATAGTAAACAGGTGGAAACAATCCAAATGTTTATCAACTGATGAGTGGACAAACAAGAGGTGGTATATTCATCAACGGAATATTACTTAGCCATAAAAAGAAACGAAGTGCTGATGAACCTTGACAACATTATGCTAAGTGAAAGATAAGACGACATATTTTATGAGTCCACTTATATGAAATGTCCAGAAAAATCTATTGAGACAAAGTAGATTAGTGACTGCCAAGGAGTGAAGGATGTAGACAGATTGGAGGATGACGGCTAAATCGTGCAGGGTTTCTTTTGGGAGTGATGAAAATGTTCTAAAATTAACTGTGATGATGGTTGCACAATTCCGTGAATATACTAAAAATCATTGAATTGTATACTTCAAATGGGTGATGTGAAATAATAGAAAAATTTATATATTGATCTCTGCTCCTGGTCTCTGGCACAAGAACCTAAAACCCATGTAATGTCCTAATATTTAGTCTTTGACCTTGGTTCCTAACACAGAGCTCCTAAATCCTTTGGAATTTCCTGGATGATAGCAGTGTCTTTTATTCTAATGAGGTGACTCTGGGTGAGCTCTTGGATGGGGGCTGGTCACCAGAAAGATGGAATTTTCAGCTCCATCCCTCCCTATTCTCCAGATAAGGGAGAGGAGCTGGCAGTAGAAGGAATATTTGACCATGTGATAAAACCTCCATAAAAATCTCAGTGGTATGGGGGTTCAGAGAGCTACTGGGTTGGTGAACACATTGACATGCTGGGAGGGTGGCGTGCCCTAACTCCACGGGGACAGAAGCTCCGGCAATTGGGATCCTGCCAGACCTTCCCTGTGTAACTCTTCATCTGGTGTTCATCTGTATCTTTTATCACATCCTTCCTTTATCACAAACTGGTAAAAGCTAGTAAGTGTTTCCTTGGGTTCTGTGAGCTCTTCTAGTAAATAAATGCGGGCAAGGAGGTGGGGTGTCATGGGGACCTACCAGTTGTGATTGGCTTATGAAGAAGGGGGCGGTCTCATGAGGTGGAGCCCTTACCTGTGGGGTCTGAGCTAACTTTAGTTAGTGTCACAATGGAATGGAATGGAATTGTAGGACACCCCAGTGGTGTGGCAGAGAATTGCTTGGTGTGGCAAAAAGAAAATTCTATACATCTGGTGTCAGAAGTCTTGTGAGTGTGGTAGCAGTGTGAGAGTGAAGGAGAGACACACAGGAACAGAAGTGTGTGTGTGCGTTTTCTTTTTGTACTTAGGTGCATTATAAGGTATGTGAATTATATTCCAATAAAGCCGTTACAAATGTAATTGTTATTAGTTTTTATATTTAGAGATGTCAAGATAGGTGAGAGTGAACTGAAAATTAATGAATTAAAATCCAGGTAATCATGAACGTTTGTACAACTGATTCTTTCATCTATTGTACATCTACATCTCTAAACTTTCTTCCTATACCAAATTCGACTTCTCTGTTTCAGCAAGTAACTATTTTCAGTTACCCCCTGGTACTGCTGTCTGCCAGCTGGTAGTGTTGCACTAGCAGTGTTGCCATCTAAATATGGCAATGTTTGTGTGGTTACTTGAAATATTTTGTTGCATATTGGCCCTTATTTATAAAAGTATAGTAGAAAATGGAAAAATAAAGTGCTGATGTTAATGATTTTATAGTTGAGACAAAGGAAGATATCATTTTTGTATGCCAAAAATAGTAAATCTGATGCTTATTGAATTTAAGCAAGTCTGACAACTGTGTTAAATTATAGAGGAAAAACAACAAAATTTGAAACACATGTACAAAATGCTGTAAATACACTGTGGACTTTTGTGACTGAAAGGTAAGGTATAGTGGTAGTGTGGATCTTTACAATTAGGTGTAGTAGAATCTTATTTTGATATACTGGTATTTTTTCCTGATAATTTTTGTTTTTTACCCAGTGATTCCTCTCCTCTTGCAGCTATGCCTGGGGTTGGGTTGTGTCAGCATAGTGCAAATACTAAGAAAAGTCAATCCCTGGCCTTTGAGGTTTACAATATGATTTGGAAACTCAAAACAGAGATAAAATTTTTGTGATTCAAAGAATTTCAACTTCAAACACTAGAACCATCAGTAACCCACAAATTCATCCCTTAACCACAGGCACATAGGAATATGTGATCAGTCAGAACCAGTTTTCCCAGTTCTCCCGAAGACTAGAAAAACAATTTGTGAGGCTTGTAAGGTGAAGAGAGCGCAGAAGTGAGCTTAGAGGCTGGTGGTTCCCTAGGAAGGAATCCTGGGGTCCAATCTCTAGATTGGAGCTTCTGCATCTCTTGAGGTGTAGGAGGCATTGGGAAGAAATGGCTGAGTGGCAGGGCCAGGTGAAGAGCTGGAGACATGCTCCCCACAGACCCAGTGGCCTAGGGTCATGGGCGAGTATGTTCGATGCCCTCTGAGAGGGAAGGGCAAGTAGCCGTGTGTCTAGAGTGGCTTTCCTTTTGGGACGTGCAGTCACAACTACGATTTCATGGTCTGGTCATTGGAGACCTGATGGGACTAGGATGGTCCAGTAAATGCCTGCATGGACAGACCATGCATGTGGGCCCGACAGTACCCCTACCCATCTCGTCCTCATTCTTTGGTGCTCTCTTAGCCCTGAGAAAGAGAAAGTGAGTCCTGGGGAGAGGGGGCAGTTGAATGGACTGAGATTGTCTTGAATTGATGGAGAGAATGTTTTTGCCACCTGGCAGATAAGCTCAAAAGAGAATTTGCAAGAAAAAGTCGCACTTCTTGTACAGGTGAGTTTGAAGCCTTGGGTAAGCACCTGTTCTAAATGGGTCAGGAGTCAGCATCTGCTGACAGTTCACAGAGGGAAGTTCACAGTCCACCAAGCTGGTGATGGTGTTTAGCTTGTTACAGGCTCTGTTATCAAGGGAGAAAGAGGTCTGGTGTTTACATTTTCTCTTTATGGATTTTTTAAGAGCATTGAAATGACATTTTCACGGTGACACCATCTCCTGCCCTATCATTTAGATAATTGCTATTAGCAGATCTTTATATCCAACATGAAAATTAAATCTTCTTATCAAATATCATTTCAAGTCAACTGAATGAATGAGGGTTTTTGAATTGCAATTACGCCAGAAAATTAAATTTAATTGTTAATATTAACCCACCTTAAATATCTTCTCTCTTCAAATTCTACTGATACATAAATACCTATTGTTGTCATTCATGCATGAAGGCATTCATTCATTTATTAACTTATTTAATAGATATCAATTGAATACCTACCATGCACAAGGAACCGTGCACGGTTCCTTTGTTTTGGTAAGTCCTTTGTCTTAGCCAAAGGAAGCAGGAATTATGTACCTGGTAGGAGTAAATACGGAGGACTCTAGGACCTTGCCAAATTAACGTATGCAGTTTCCTGACCTTAAAGACTTATTAGAGATAAAACTTGCAAGTTTGCTGAGATACGAATTCAGACCACCTGCAGTATCCCTCTGGTGTCTGCAGTGAGTCACTTTCCTGGTGAGTGAGTTTAGCTGAGCCCCCAGCATTTGCATCTCAGTGTGCCTTTTTTGAATATGCATTTCATAAGGAAATTACATGCGACAGTGACATTTCCAAGACGGAGGATTGGATGAGTTACCAGAAACATCATTCAGTAGTGTAAAGTCAGCCTGGTGCCATGTTCTCTGAAGTCTGTCATGATGTTTGCTAAATTTACATACTAATTGTTGTATTGACTTAATGTTTAAAAAAGCCAACTCACTGAAAAATGAACTAAATCTAGCCCTACCTTAAGAAAAAAAATCTATAAAAATCATGGATTAATGTAACAGTTGTACTTTTAAGACATTAGAAGAAAATGATAACATTAAAATAAATTTGTTAAGTTGTGTCTCACCTAAAGTCCTGTGGTCCACTAACATGGCCTTGTTAAATCCTGGTTCTGATGTTTATCAGTGGGGTAGACTAGGATAAATTACATAATACCTATGACTCCCCGGTTTCTTTTTTGTAAAGGGGTTCACGAGGAATGTTGAGAAAACCAAAGGAGATACAGCACACAAAGGAAGTAGATTAGCATAGTACCTAGACCAGAGTAAGCTTCCAGTTTACTTATATCCCCTATGAATTGCAATTTAGATTTACTAATTGCAGAATATAGCTTTGTCTTCCTGGAAACAAAGACAAGAAAGAATAACCTATGTGATTCCATCCTAGTGGAATAGATTTTCCTTTGGGTCTAAAGGCAGGCATTGCAAGGAGTTGACAGAAATGCATGAAGCAGTCCACTGCAGACTGATAAATGGCTGTGGTCGGTACATGGGACTGGCACGAAGAAGAAAAAGGTGGAGCGGAGGTGGAATTGGAGCAAGGTTATCGCAAACACACTCCCAGTAGCCAAGGGGAGGAAGGGCCAGCCTGGAGGAAGTGCTGTCCAGCCACGGCGGTGCTGAAACGTCTCAGGGCCGCAGACAGCAAGTTGCATGTCATTCTGTTTTCTAAAAATCATGTCTCATGCTTAGTGAAATAAGCCAGTCAGAAAAAACAAAGAACTGTATGACTTCACTCATATGCGGAATATAAAACTGAAAGCAAAGAAAAAGGAAATGAACAAACAAACAACCCATGGACACAATCACTAGTTTAATGTTTATTTGGGGACGAGTGGGTTAGGGAGGGAAGAAAGGGGAGGGGGTGGGAGAGGAGGGGGGGAAGCTAAATATAAGGTGATGGAAAGAGGAGTCACACTGGGTGGTGCACTTATTATACATCAAGCTGACAATGCACTGTAGAATCGTATGCCTGAAACCTGTGTAATCCTTGCTAACAGATGTCACCCTAATAAGTCTAACAATAAAAATGAATTAAAAAAAAATAAAAAATAAAATAAAAGAGTAAAAAAAAGTCATGTCTCAGATATGCCTCCTCTTCTCCACCCGTCTCATAGTCTGTCACCTCCACCTTCCACTGACATCCACCTTTCCCCCTCATCCCACCTCATCTTCTCTTTTAGCCGATGGATTGCTCACTTTCCTACAGATAACGCTCACTGCTGCCTGCACACGCTTCATTCCTAGGGCGCTGCTGAGTGTGGGAAGTATCTGCAGTGAGCCTCTGAGAGCTGAGGACTACAAGGTGCGTCCTCCTGCAGTCATGAATAGCCCCCAGTGTTAATGTGGCTGGACAACAGCCCAAGGGACTGGAGATGCTGAGGATGGCAACTTTCAGAAACACAGTTGTAGCTGCACCTTCTTCATTCTGTGCTAAACTACTCAGCTTTATCTCATAGACGACCTCTGTGCAGTCAGGCCTCCGCATGGAATGCCCTGCTCTAATTCCTGTTTTTATTCTTCAAGCTTTTGATGGCCTTCTTGCCTCCCTAATTAAAATTTACCTTTCCCATATTTACATGTCTAATTTAGACTTCCCCTCCTCCAGGCCACCATTGCTGAAATCTTACAGCACTTTCACCTTGGACATGCCACTTAGTCCTTCGTTATCGACTGCCTTAAGCTCATTTAAAAAATTACTATACATGTGGCAGTTTTGCCTCTCTAGCCAAACCATAGGCACCTTGGAGAGCAGAGACCAAGGTGTTTACCTGCTCTGGATTCCACAGAGTTCCAAACATATAGCAGGATACATAGTGGTGCTCAATAAGTATTTATTGGTTGAATAATAGAAGGAGATGACTTTGTGGGGAAATGAAAGAAACACAAAAATGAACTGAAAATTGACTAATAGCAACTCAGACAGGGCATAGGAACAGAAGATCTGACAGCTTGGTACCCCACCTCACCCCAGTTAGGTCCAAAAGGATGGTGGGATATTGGATACGGGAGAAATTGGAGCTGGGGCAGAGCAGGCTACACGAGGGTTTTGCAAATACAGACTCAGATGTGTCTAAGTCTAAACTTTGAGGGTTGTAGGAAATTCAATTCCATCTTATCTGAATAAATTGTGTAAAAATGTAGAATCACAGAGTTGGAAGGGACAGCAGGGGTCACTCCAAAAGGTGTTGACTGATGCGTAATTCACTTTCTCAACATCCTAACCAAGTGGGCATCAAACCTCTACTCAGACCGTCTAGTACTGAGGATTTTACTAGCTATAGCAACAGTAAATTCGATGGAATGGACTTCACTTTGGCCCAGTTCAGTGTTCAATGATGAAAAA
This sequence comes from Lyroderma lyra, assembly GCA_004026885.1. NCBI lineage: Eukaryota > Metazoa > Chordata > Mammalia > Chiroptera > Megadermatidae > Lyroderma > Lyroderma lyra. The sequence goes on from PVJL010005748.1 coordinate 84,053, forward strand.
AATTTGAGACCCTCATATATAAATAGAATTGTGGTATATGTTTCTGCTGGGAGTGGACAGATGACCTACGTTCTGCATTTCTGTGGGTGCTAGGGAGTTGTGGGGCATTTCCTACAGTCTTTGACCAGGCTCCTCTCTAGTTTTCTACCATCTCCTATCCTCCCTTCTGTGAGTAATTCTTCCAACAACATTTTTTTAAATCCTCTTCCCCCACTCCCCTTGCCATGTATTTACCATGATTTAGTCTTTCTAAGAGCATTCAAGTCCTGGGGTAGGTTCCTTGGGAATTCTGAGTGCTAAGAACATATGTAAAAGATGGAAGAGACCTTCATGATTACATATCCAGCTTTGTCATGTAAAAGGAGATACTAAGAAAAAAAGGTTTCACCTCTGATCACTTGATCAAATAGTGAGGGTGAGTGAGATTAGCAGTCAATATTTTCACAGTAGATCCCAGGAGAATATTCTCAGTGATCAACACTCTAGTATGTGAAATAAAAAAGACTGTAATGATTTGAACTGGCATGGTTGTCACATTTACATTTCATTTCCATCCACCCACATCAGCTCTCTACAGTCTCTTCTGAGTTATTTCTCAAGTGAGAATGTATCATTGTGTCCCTTGGTTGTCATTTTTAGCTTTACATTTCTCTATTCCTCTTACCCACTCGGAGTCTTTGGCCCAGATCCCCTGCAGCATGCAAAGAAAAAAAGTATTCATAGAACATTAAAATTAAACTTCACACCACTGTGCTTCTCTGACCATCTGGTTCCTGCTAGAATAGCCACTTCTCAAGGCAGGCGCTCTTGACCTCAATGCCCTATCCAGTGCCCAGAAAAGGCCGGTGTTCAGTAAGTAGGGCCCAGGCTGGAGAGGCTGATGGAGACAGGCAGAGCCACACAGAGATGGGTGGGACAGTCTGACAAGGATTTAAGGCAAGACTATATATTCCTGGAGGGCAAGGACTGTCTTATTCATCACACCATCTCCAACAGTTAGTCTAGCATGAGGTACAGAATAGAGCATATATATGAGCGGGACCCCAAAAACCTGAAATTTATTTATAAAAAAGTGTGTATTTATTCTTACATATTTAGGCTTCAGTCACCTTCTAAGTCCTCTCCAACTGATGCAATACCCCTATCGAGATGCTTTTTTTAACTGTTCGAAATGGTTTTTGAACTCGTCGATTGTCATGCCTTTTAGTGCTTCTGCTGTGTTTTGTTTCTCTTCTTCCACATCGGCAAAACGTTTCCCTTTGAGGACATTTTTCATCCAGGGAAACTAAAATAAATGACTGACTAACTAACTAACTAACTAACTAACTAAAGACACCAGGTGAATAGGCAGGGTGGGGCTTGGGGTTCATGCCATTTTTGGTCAAAAACTGCTGCACAGTCTGTTTGGTGTGGGCAGGTACACTGTCGTGGTGGAAAAACCAATCGTCTGTTTGCGACAACTTGGGACGTTTCCTCCACAAATTGTGAAACAACCCATTTGAAACTTCCAGATAGAACTTTGGTTGACGGTTTGAGCAGAGGAACAAATTTTTGAGTGCACGATCCCTCTCACATCAAATAAAGATAATTCTGGGTTTTTTGGGGTCCCCCTGCTTGTTTGTTGAATGCAGGAAAATATGAAATTATATAAAAAGTGTTATACCCTTCTGCAAGGGTGTAAAAGCCAAATATCAGTTGGTTATCTACTGAATGAATCACCTTTAGAGAAAAATAATACCATTTCCTGCTTTTGGAAACTTTGCAGCCTTCCTCCGGTTTGATCTGTAGGCTGCTGCAGTAGGACTCCACTGGGGTAGTGCCATGCGAGGGCCCAGGTGCTATGCACGTGTAAGGTGTATTTTACATAGTGGATGGATTTATCAATTCTGGGGACAAATACGCCCAGCCCTAGATTAGGTTCCTGGGAGGCCGAGTTACAAAATTTATCCTCCGGAGCTTATTAGAGAAGAGTGACACATAAATAATTTCTTAATAAAGGTGTGAACACAGCACCGAGGCATCCCATTTGAGTCAGCTTCAAGAAAAGAGGGGATTTATCAGGTGGTGACTGAGGTGTCTCAGGGCGCTGGTGGTGGCTTTAAAACCTGTTCGCACGTTCTCTGGAGGTCCTCCTCTCTAGAGGCAGAGCTCGATTCCCCTCCTCTGGCGTGCAGGCTGGCCCTTCCTGACTCACTCCTAGCAAACGGATCGTGGGAGACCTGACGTTGTGTGACTTCTGGGACTTGGTCATTGCATTCGTTTTCTAGAGCTGCTACAACAAAATACCACACATTGGGTGACTTAAACAACAGAAATGTATTGTCTCACAGTTCCAGAGGCCAGAAGTCTGGGGCCAAGGTGTGGACAGGGTTGTTTCTGTTGGGGGTTGTGAGAGAGTCTGTTCTGTGCCTCTTGCCTACCTGCTGGTGGTTTTCTGGCAAAGCTTTGGTGTTCATCCTGATCCCTGCCATGTTGAAAGCAGCTCCTCCAGCCTGCTGGGCCTTGCTGACATCAGCTCTTGCTGACATTTCCCCCTGCCCCAGCTTTATTGCGGTACAATTGGCAATTAAAAATTGTATATATGTATTTAAGGTGTACGACTTGATGATTTGATATACTTGCATACTGTGAAATAATCACCACAATCAAGCTAATTAATGTCATCATCATCATCACCTCACAGAATTACTGTCTATATGTCCTTTGTGTGTGCGGTGTGAATAGTTAAGGTCTACTCTCCTAGCAAATTTCAAGCATACAATACAGCATTAACTAAAGTCACAGTGTTGTATGTTCTATCTGCAGTTCCCACTCATCCTACATAACTGAAACGTCATGCCCCTTGACTAAAATCTCCCATTTCCCCTTCCCCCCAATCCCCTGATAACCACCATTCAACTCTCTGCTTCTGTGAGTCTGACTTTTTTAGATTCCACATGTAAGTGAGACTGAGGCAGGCAGTCAGAGACAAGGAAAGGGTTAACAAGAACCAAGTTAACTGAACATGCCAAGCTGCAACATCAAAGAGTTGATAGGGCTACTGCCTTTGCTTCTTGAAACAACAGTCCTGACCTTGGGACATAGCTTATCTGAGCTTGGCTAGCTGTAAGGACAAATTCAATCTCCATCCAGACCTTTCTCCCCTTTAAAAAAAAAAAAGTTCCTAACATGCTTCACACGTCCGTATGGCATGACCAACCTGTCTGATGCACCTGGGCAGTAAGAAAGGATGACGTAATTCCCCCTATCTCGCAGGTGCTAAGCAAAGAAATTCTCTGCCTGGATGAGGCAGGGCTCTCCCACAGGCCAGAGAGAATAAAACTACCAAAGCCTCGTTCATCGGGGCTCTTGAGCCCCTTGCGGCTTGAGCCCATTCCTACCTCTTAGGAGTTACTTCCCCTTTCAATAAACTTTCTGTTTGCTTCATGTTATTTTCCTTTTGATAAACTACTTCTTAGTTTCACCTGTACACTTGGGTGTTTGCTCGAGATACCAAGAACCTGGCCACCACACTGAGAAGGGACCCTTTCTCTGGTAACAAGGCCATGCAGTGTTTGTCTTTCTGTGTCTGGCTTATTTCACTTAGCAAATTGTCTTCCAGGTTCATCTATGTTGTTGCAAATGCAGAGATTCTCTTTCATTTAAAGACAGAATAATATTCCATATACAATAGATATATGTATATATGCATTCCATTTTTAAATCCATTCATCTGTTGACAGCATTTAGGTTGTTTCCACATCGTGGTTATTGTGAGTAAGGCTGCATTGAATAGGGAAGCACAGATGTCTCCCTGAGATCCTGATTTCACTTCCTCTGGCTAAATAACCCCAAAGTGGGATTGCGGAATCAGGAGGTAGTTCTATTTTTAATTTTTTCAGGAACCTCCATGCTGCTTTCCATATTGACTGTACCATTTACATTCCCACCAGCAGTGTGCAGGGTTCTGGCTGACATCCTGACCGTGACCCCATGGGAGACTCTAGGCAAAGTCCTCGGCTCAGCTGCTCTGGAATTCCTGACCTGCAGAAACTGTGAGATAATGAGTGTTTGCTGTTTTACGTTGCTAACCTTTGGGCTATTTGCAATGCATCAATCGATAACTGAAACAGACCCCCCGGGAAGGGAGAAGGCAGGAACCAGTAGGCAGGGAAGCAGGCAGAACTCTCCGTCATTGGCCAGGCTGCCTACTGGTTTTCTCCAGAACTTCATCCAGATAGAGAAATGTGGTTATTCCATGGCTCCTGGATTTACATGTTACAGTTCCAGTGGCACTAAAATCCCAGTCCCAAATTTCTGATTGAGAGAATGTGGGGTCCAGCTTGGGTCAGCTGTGGCAGGGGATAGGTTTAGGGACAAATCCAAGTGTTGTGGGACTTGCTGATAATACCCATGCAGGAGGAAGCTCATTAAGAAAAAGAACACAGGATTGCCTACAAAGAAATGATGTCTTGGGATGAATGGGAAAATAAATCCCAACCAGTTAGAAATGTTCTAAAGCTGATCCATGCCAAAACACGACACATTTAAAAAAAAAAATGGCATGCTATGTGTATTAGTTCACTCTGATGGTTGGAAGAGGCTCCCATATGCTCTCTCTGGCTCCGGACGTTTCAAACCCACATGCGTCTCAGTGCCGCTGGCCACCGAGTGCAGTGATCTGCGCTCTGACTGCTCGATGCTGGGTGCACCGCGGGGCTGACTACCAATCACGTACCGAATACAGCACTTTCCCTGACTCATGTAAGGACACGCAGGCAACTCAGGCCCAGTGTGTTCCTACCTCGGCTGCCCCGCAGCAGGACCTCGAATCGCCGGCAGCCCCTCTAACGCCGCAGGACGGAAAGCGTGACAAAGGGAAAACCGAGGTGGAAAGACGCAGTGGTTTTCACCACTTGTGGCTAAAATATCTTCCTTTTACATTTTTACCAAAAAGCACAGTTAGGGCCTTTCCCGGGCCTTGGAATGGTCTGGGCAGGTACAGACTCTCAGGCCTTAATCTGCCGCCGTCATGAGAAATTTGCCGGTGGGCAGGTCCTGTTTGCAGAACAACACGGTAGCTGGAGACTGAACCTGCTGGAATGGTGGGTGTTCCATGAAGAAATGAAAAATAAAATGCTACAGGGATAGGTAATGACGAGGTACTTTGAGAAAAGAGTTGGGCGGACTAAGAGAGAGGTACATGTGGCAGTGGGGGGTGACTCGAGTGTCCGGGGTGGAAGCCAGGGAGCACTTGCTGTGGAAAATGGCATCTTGGGTGAATAATACACGTTAGAAGGGAGTGAGGCGGGGGAAGAATGTTCCAGGCAGATAGGTGCCGCATGTCAGTGGAGGACGTGTGAGAGACCATGGCTGACCTGGGGGCACGGCACATAGCCGAGTGACGTCCGTGTGAAGTGTGAGGAGGGGCTTGCAGGGAAGCAGCCCAGAATGAGCCTGGGCGGAGCATGAGGGTCCTGGCATGGGCTCTGAACTCTACGCGGAAGGACGTGGGGACTGGGCTAAGGGCTTGCAGCAGGGGACTGAGACGGTCAGATTTGCAGGGACACGTCAGCCCGGCCCTTCCGGTGAGTGACGTCACACAGAAACCTCTTCGCAGTTTTGTGGTCCAGTAGGCTTTGGCCCAGTGACGTATGACTAGGGCCGCCTGCCCTTCCGGAGAGCGCAAAGGCACTCCAAATCGGCGGAAGTTGGCAGGAGCAAGGCAATTACCCTGGACCTCTGCTGAGTACTTAAAAAGCAGGTTACCTTCCTTAGGTCAAGTGCAGGGCAGTCTTGGAGCCGCCGGGTCAGGTACCTTGTACTGAGCAGACAAGCACCGATTGGCTGACCCGGTTTCCCTCTCTGGGAGAGCAGAGCACAGAAACGCAGTGAAGTTTTGGTTTGCTGACGTGGGGCTTAGCCTGAGTGACTCCATCTTGGGCCTAATGTGGTGACTTGAACAGCAGAAACTGGGACTCCCTGCGCCCCCACTTTGAACATAGAAATACAGGGGGAAAAATTAATAACAAAATAATTTGCCATCGCTCTGTTGTATGCCTGAAACATCATATTGTATGTCAACTGTAATTGGGAAATTAAAAAAGGACAAGAAAGTAATTTGAAAGATACGGTTGAGCTCAACTCTAAGGAAAGGAAATCCTCGAGAGTCAGAACTGAAGAGGCTCCCCAAAACCAGAAAAGTGGAACCCGAACAGTGGCTCCAACGGGAAAGTGACTGGATCAGGGACTTTGCAGCCGGGACCACACCGCGAGGGGACGCTGGACTGCGGGCCTGGCACAGGCGGAAGGCTGGCACTGACTTGGCGTAACACGTCTGGGCACTCACTCAGGCTGCTGCGGGTTAACAGGCTAGGGCTGTGGAAAACGGCAGATGAGGAGTCATTCGTTGCTGAGCTTCAAACATGGAGACCTCTCCGAGGCCCCCTCCCACCCAGGGTATGGACAGCAAACTCATCCCCCTATTTCCTGAGCTCCTACTGTCTGCCAGGTCTCACAGACTAGAGACAGAAAGTGTATGTTTTTGTTTGTCTGTTTGTTTTAAAGCTGCTGAGTGATTGTCTGGGGACACACCCAGTGAGGAAAAAATTTAGAAAATCTTAGAACTTCTTCCCCTTCACTGGCCCCAGCCTCAGCATTTTCCCATCTTTTCCCAACCTAGCTCTTGCGGGCCCTTAGTTGGAGGCTGGAGGAGTTGGTGTAAGGGATGCACCTTCCTGGCAGAACAAAGAAAAGGGAGGATCCCACCCCTAATGGGAGGTCATAAATCTCCCCCCAGGGCCCGATCTGAGGGCTGGGGCCTTCCCTGGGGATTGAGCCCTTGGAGAGAGTCACCCTGCTCACCCAAACTTGGTATCTGTCTGCCAGAAAGCAGAACTGGGTGAAAGGTTAGTGAACTGATCCTAGCACGCTGCGGGGTCCACAGGCCTCCTGATCTGCAGCCTTGCGTCAGGCAGGCAGTGAGCAGATAGCTCCAGGGGAAGGAGGCGTGCGTAAGGCTGGGGAGTGGCACCGGGTTCCTGGGAGAGGCTAAATATAGGGTGGGGTGAGGCTACTTTACACCCTGAAGCTTTACAGCTTTCTTCCTGACCAGGGGTGTGGAGTCTAATGGTTGAGGCCTTAGTGTGAGACAGCTGCAGGCTGCTGTGTGTGTGTCTGCGCAAGAGCAGAGCATCCGTGTGGATGGGACAGGGGCCCCGTGACCTGGGTAACGTGTTCTCTGAATTACAAGTATCTTCTTGGAGAAGAGATTGCCTCACTGCGTAGCTAAGGTCTTGGATTCTGGAGGCTCCTTGGTGCTGGGAGAAGGGCAGGGTGAACCCCACTCTCATCCTGCCTTGGCCAATATTGGAGCTACTGGTCCCAAGGGGCTCCTGAGCTCTCGAAGTGTGGCCAGTCCAAACAGATCTGTTGTGAATGGAAGATTCACTGTGGGTGTCAAAGACCGTCTGGAAAAAAGGGAATGTAAAATGTCAGACTTAGTATGTAAAAAGGAATGTAAAATGCCTCACGGCTAGCGTTGACGTAAGAAATATCCGAACCCGTAAAGAATTTTAATGAGTTTATTTGAGCTGAACTGAGGACAATTGCCAGGAAGCAACATCTCATTACGAAAATGCTCTTTTGCACAAATGGCACTTTTGCAGCGTATTTCGTACATTGGAATCAAAGGAGGAGAGGGCAGGAGGGCCAGGGGCATTGTGGGTAGATGAAGGGGGAGGGAGAAGGCAAAGTGGGGGAATCTCTGGGACTGGATAAAAAATAAAAGAGAGACACACACTTTTACATTGGTGGTTGCAGGATGGTTAATAATAACCTTTATAGCACATAGAGATGGTTTTGGGGGATCAGGTAACAATGAGGGGTCCTGTGGCCTCCTTCTCTGGGGCGGTGGGTGGTGGGTGCCCTAAGGGGTCCAGAAAAAGGGAGGACTCTGACATTCCAAGGGTGTGTTATCTTAGATGCAAACGAGCTGAAAAGCTCCCTTAAGTAAAGACGGACCTCTGTCAAGGAAGCCACAGGCCCAGGGTGTGGCCCACCTTGGTTAGAATTGTTACGTCACACCGTCCTACGTGGTTACTCCCGGTCTCTGAGTTTGCGGGGTCCGCCAGGCTGGCCACCCTGAGCTTGTCGGGTTTAACCTGCAGCCCCCTTTCCGTCCACGCCGGTGCTTAAATGTTACTGCGTGTTGTATTTCTGATAGGTGGGGGTTAAATAAAATATAGTATTAAAATGAATTTCACCAGTTTCTTTCAATGAAGAAAATGGAACTCCTAGGAAATTTAAGGTGTGTGTGTGGCCTGTCCTCGTGGCTTGTATCAGGCTTCTGTTGAGCAGCACTGTCCCAGCCCATGAGGACCTTGGGATGGACCAATGGGTCCCTTCCTGGCTCTGCCTTCCCTCTTTAAACTCTGGGAGCTGAATTACCGTATTTTGCTGTGTATAATGCACACTTTTTGGCCCAAATTGTGAGGGAAAAATAAGGATGTGCATTATACATGAGTAGTACTAATTCTGTATCTGTATACATGTTTTTAATTCTTTTATTTATGCTTATGAGTTAACCGTGTAACTCTAGAAATCAATAACAGTATCTGTGTGCAAAATAATACCCTGGGATACAATAATCATGTTTTGTTTTTTATATAAAAAAATTTTATACATAAAATTTCTTGTACCTTCTATCTGTTCTTATGTTTTATGTTTATTTGTTACATAGAATTTCTTGTACCACAATATGTTAAAAAATGCTAAAATTCGCTTATAATACAAAAAAACAAGTACCTAAATATAAACAAGTAAAAATTCAATTAAAAAAATTAAAACGAAAGATTTTTTTTCCCCTGAAAGACTGGGCCAAAAACGTGGGTGCACATTATACATCGGAGCACATTATACCCAGCAAAACACGGTATTTCTCCAAGACCTTCCATTATTTCTTCTCTCACTGCTCTGAAAGCAGCAACAGTCAAGCCCTGGTGTGACTGGGGCCTGAGGGGTACTCTTCAGGCATCGCTAGGAAGAGGCCACTGCAGGACAGGAGAGAAGGAAGGCTGAGACCCCACCTGTGCTCCGCAGACCAACGACAGAGAGCCTGCAAGCCCTCCAAGCCTGTGGTCTGAGCAGGTTGGCTCCCCTCAGCCCGCAGGGCACTTGGCAGTTCTGGAGGCACCTCTGGGTGTCACCTCTGGGTGTGGGGCATATGCTACTGGCATCTTAGGTAGGGGCCAGCGATGCTGCTGAACTTCCTACAATGTCCAGTGCAGCCCCCTCCACAACAAAGAAACATCCAGCCCCGAATGATCATAGTGTCCGCATTGAGAGACCCTGGCCTGGGCTCAGGATAGGCCTTGGATATCCTTGAACGGGGGTCAGGAGGGTGGCTGTGGCTGTGGACAGAGGAACCCTGTTCTGTTCTCTGGCTTTCTAGATCCTCAGTGACTTAGTGTCCCAGCCCTGCCCTCCTGGGCCTGCCTGGACTCATCCCCATGGAGAAAGAAGCGGCTCTCCTTCCGGGGTGAGGCCTCGCCGTGCTGGAGATGAGTCCTCTGGGACAGAGGTCTAGAGAGGGGTTGGTGCAGAGGGGCTGCGGCTAGTTGCCCACTCTCTGCTCCTCACCTGGCCAATCGCCCCCGGCCCCTCCCCCATCCTGTTCCCACTTCCTGTGCATCTGCCCTGAAGTTCACCCGAAGCAGCTGCTCTGAACCGAACCGACTCTACCAGGATTGTGGGGCAGATGTCAGGCCGCGCAGAGGCAGCTGGTGGGAGCTGACGGGAGGAAATCGGGACTGCGACTCGCCTGGGACTCCTTGCAGACACGCAGGCCTCCAGGGTCTGCACCTGGGGGGCAGTGGCGTGGGCGTTTGGACAGGTCCGCTTGTTAACTTCCCAACCAGGTTTCACTGAGTCCTAATTCCGAAGCCCAGCTGGTGCAGGCACACGCCCCGCCTGCAGGGCGTTTGGAACTCTATCTGCAGGCGTCAGGAAAGTTTCCCAGAGGAGGTTACCTGTAGGCTGGGACTAGAATGATGGCAAAAAGCGTTTTCAGGGTGACAAAGGGACCAGGGAAGCACCTTCCAGACTCTGGGGAAGATATGAGCCAAGGAAGAGCTACCTGCAAATACGTGACCCATTCAGGTCAGGCCCAGCCGTTTGCTGTGGCCATAGGGTAGGTGTTTGGTGGGCACCCCATGGTGCCCCTTGGAAAGTGAGGTTGGACAGGCTGGTAAGATAATGTCACGGGGCTTCCCTGCGGACCAAGGACTGCAAACTCAAGTGCCTGCAAGGGGCACTCAAAGATCTTAAATGAATGAAAAAAGGTGGGTTTTATTCTCTCTACGCTGGACACATTTTTGGAGGGGAGCTCATATGACACCTATAGGATTGTTCTTTACATCCAAAAACTAAATATGATCTTTATTCCCGTGAAGGGTTCTGATGGAGCATCTTCTATGTGCCAGGCACTGGTTATTTGCTTCAGAGCATGTGGACCTCTAGGTCCATGTTTTCTTTTCTCACTTTTGGCTAGAGATGTAAATATAATGCAACTTGTCTACGATCAGGAAAAGCTCAGGGCATGGGAGCAAGGCAACAGACACTTGAAAAAGAATGTTGGGGAAAACTGGGGTTGCGGGGAGCACTGGAGAATCAGTGTCTTACCTACAAGGACTCAGCACCAGAGAGAGAATTATGCTGAGAATTAGACTGGTGGAGTGATCATTTCAATTCCCGCCCCCACCCCAACCCCAGAGAAACTGGGACTATGGAGGTTAGAAATGTCTTCTCATCAAAACTGGAGAAGAGCCCGTGAAGGAGAGGACGTGAAGGAAGAAGTACTGTATTTTTCCTTGTATAAGACAATACTTTTGTCTAAAATTGTTAGACCAAAAATTGGGGGTTGTCTTATATACAAGAGTAACTGGTTGATATTGATTTCTTAATGTTGGGTTAGAAAAGTAGGGTCGTTTCATACATGGGGGCGTTTCATACATGGAAAAGTCCGGTATGTGGCCGTGTGGAGCTGTGGGTCTGTGTGGATCAGGGCAGCCATTCCCAGGTTGCCCGTGAGGGTGGCTGAGTAAATGGACAGGAAGAGTGCTCTGTGAGCCCCAGTGAGAGGACCCAGGTGACCTGAGCACAGGTCTCTACTGTGGCGCAACTGTCACTGCAGGGAGACCACGTGGTGGGAGTTTCTCCTCCTTTTTCACTGGTTGTCTCTGACCAGCTTTCTCAAGGGAACTTCTCAGACAGTTGTGAACGAAGCTGAGAGCCCTAATTGCTGGGAAGGCTGCTGTCTTCAGGTTCACCTAGCTGTCTTCATCCTGTCCCTTTGAGTTCAGACATGCGCCTGTGGGAGTGTGTGATTGGCCCTCCCGGGAGCAGACCCGGAACTGCAGGCTTGTCACTGAGGGAGGTGGGAGAGAGCTTGGGGAGGTTGTCTGGGAGCCCCTGGGGAGAGGGTATTCTTCACAAGATGTCAGGGCTGACCCTCTTAATTTACAGTGTCCATCCCCTGCGGGCCTCTGCTTTTTCCCTTCACTTTGTTGAGACTCATAAGGTTCTCAAGGCCAAGATGTACACAGGGACGTGTGTCAGTATGATCTCCAGGTCTCACAGGAAGTGACTGGAAGTGCTAAAGTATCAACACTGAAGGTCTAGGTGTGGCTTCCCCAATTGTTATTTCTTCTGATTAAAATATCTCTGGGAAACATGCTTGATGATGTACACATATCTGTGTATATATATCTGTAGATACACACACACACATGTATTTTGCTATATATAGACAATAATAGGATCATACCATAATGGTTTTATTCACTTAATAATATTGAAAATGTATTTTTTCACCTCAAAACAATATAATTCTTCCCCGGTACAAAATAGCTGTATTGTCTTTGTAAAAATAACGCAAGCTGGTCGTGGCAAATCTAAGCAACACAGAAAAGAACCAGGACAGGGAAATGTCATCTGACATCCCACCATCACAGAAAATGGAAATTGGTGAGTTTTCTTGTTATAAGTCTCTCAGAGCCCTTGTGAACAGAATCACATTACACAAGCCATTCCGTCACTGGCTTCTCACTCAGCGAGGTGCCAGGGATGTTTCCCCATACCTAGCAGTAAGTAATAGCCCGCCTAATCACATCTGATGGATGCATATTGTTTTGTTGTGTATGCATGCCGTCATTTACGTACTGGTCCCCCTTGGTTGATAATAAGGAGTTTCCAACTTTTCACTGCTATAAACAATTCTCTGATAGACACCTCCAGGTATGGGGCCTGGAGGGCCAGTTCCAATGAGGAGGGGGTCTTAGAGAGATTGCTTTTCTTAGGCCTGGAAGGAAGCAGGTGGCTCTCCCCTCAGGGAGCCTGGCACCTTGGGTTCCACAATCCCAGGGGAAATCAGGTGCAAAAGCAATGGGACTTGTTAGGCAAATGACTTGTTTGGGTAAAAGAAGTTCAGCCCCTAGGTCTGAGGGAGCGTCTCAGCAGATGGGAGAATGGATTGCTCATGGTTCCTGCAGGTAAATGGCAGTTGATTCTCCTGGGAGACACCTGCTGACTCTCACCTATTGAAGGGAAAGAGTGCAGAGTCCTCAGACCCTCCCCACCGCATTCCGACCTGCACAGGTCTCTGATGTGTCCTCTGCACAGACACCCACTTCCTGTGTCAACCTTGCACTGGAACGTGCGATAGCCCCCTCCCTTCTGAGCACTGAAGCCAGAGCCCCTCACCCACATCGCTGAACGACCGGGACCGAGAGCTGAGACTTCTGATGGCAATGTGACTTACCTAATTGTTCCAGGAAGTGCATGCTTAGGAAGAGATGACTGTCAGCCAATAAATAACCTCACTGTTTGCTTCATGACATTCATCCAGCCAATGTGTCTGAATAAATAGTTACTCCTCTGGGCAAATGGCTTTCCTATCAGGACAAGAGATTAATAGTTTACTTATCACGATCTGCTTTGAGGGCCTTCCCTCCCCGTATCCACCAGCCCTAAACTATAATGTCACAGACTGTCCAGTCCGGATCTGCTCCTTAATTTGAAAGATTCACCTTAAACCACTGGAGTCCAGACTCCCGAACCCTATAAATATCTTCCATTGGTTTCCTCCTTTTGGGACACTACTAAGGTTTTATACTCTCTCTTCCCACAGTGGATCCGATCTGCTTAGCTTTGGCTGAGGTTTCTCTGGTGGCCTTTGGAAGAGTTTCCAGTTGGCCATGTGTTCTCTACCCAGGGCCACCAGGCGCTGGTGGGAAATACCGAAGGAAGCTGCTCTGAGGGGTTTTGGGAAGCAGTAGAAATGTAAACTTGTTGCAGACTTTTCTGTAAGGAAAGGCGCACTAGGGTAGAGCAGAGGCCTTGGAACCCGCCGGGCCTGGATCTGCCAGTTTAAGAACTGTGTATGACCTTAGACAAGTTCCTGTCTCGGATTCTCGGTTTCATCATCTGTGAAATACGCAAAACCTACTGTTATGAGGGTTCAATGAACTAGTGTGTACAATGTGCCTGGCACGTAATACATGGTCAATAAATATCAGGGGTAAATTATTATTAGTGGGAAAACTCCTGCTTTAGGGAGCAGAAGTGTTGAAGTCCTGAGCCTTACAGAGTAACAACAGCTGACATTGTTTTCATGACCTGCTGCCTCAAAGCCTAAAATCCAAGGGGAAGAAGTGAATATACGAGGGCTGTCTGGAAGTATCCAGCCATGCAATATGAGCAATAGTGGCATTTATCGCTGGATTCTTTCCCGACAGCCTGCGCATATGTAAATAAATGTGCTTTAGCCCCAGTTAAGTACCCAGCACTGTGTTACTCAGTGAAATAAAGTCTGAGGTGTGGGTCCCCCCCTGGGAACTCTCCCCTGCTTAGTTGGGGAAGTGACATACATGGCCAGCTAACAGTGGTGGGCAGATTCTGTCGGAATCACTCGTCGCAGTCCCAGTGACAGATGTGCCCGTGTCTGTGTGCTGCTTCTGTGAGTGGACAGCCCATGAAAACACAGGGACTGGTGAGGAAACAGGGGTTGGAAAAGAGTCGATGCACTTCACTGGCCACTGTCTCTTACCCGGGGCAATAGAGATGTGGAAGAGAGGTCAATGTCAGGTACCAGGGGTTTTCAAAGGGAGCTTAACTTCAAACAAATTAACCGAGGTAACGTCTGACATTTCATTGACCCCGGTCCTGTTTGGTGCCAGATGATTCCGGGGAAGGGAAAGGGGAGGAGGTGGCAGTGTGTGTGTGGGGGTGCCAAGGGACTGGGCACCTTGTCTCTCCGGGCAAACCTTCCCATGTCACTTGCTGCTCCTGTACTCACCCCTCTGCCTTGACCTCCCTCCGTGGCGTGATTAGGAGGCAAAGTGGGAGCTTACTGGGCCGATGAAGGAGGGGTTGACACTCCCTTCATTTTCCCTGGTCCTTTGTGTCTCCTTGACCTTGAGGGAAGTTATTATTCAGAGGAAAGTTTGCTGTTAAGCATACGACTTATTTGCACGAAAAGATTTCAGTCCCTAAACTCCTGAGTCTGGGATGGATGCTTTTCTGTGTGGGCAGCCCTTTTTCTTTTCCTTTCTCTCACAGCTGCTGCTCCTGAGTCTGTCGCCTGCCACCCGAGATGGCTCACCTCTTTCCCCTTTCAAATTTCTGTGGTTTGGGAGTTCCCTGGTGGAGTAGTGGCTAAGGCTTCGGCGCTGTCAACGCTGCGGCCTGGGTTCGATTCCCAGCCAGGGAGCTACCCACATATTTAAAAAAAAAATTCTGTGGCCTCAGTGCCTGTTTCTTTCTATTTGGCTGTGGGTACCTGAGTCATGCCCGAGTGGCTCTGAGATATCACAGCTCTTTACCATCCTGAGGATCATGTTGAGCGTCCTCCTGACAGAGGGACCAGTAATGTGTGTTTGTATTATTTACGACCAACGCTACCATAGAAAATACGAGAGACCAGTACAGAGGCAAGGAGCTTGTGAGGAAGGGGGCCGAGGATGTGTGTGATGAATATTTATCAGAAGGCATGAAACGACCAAGAAGCAGCACGTATTTATGAGGCACTCAATATTCATGAGCTCTTAAATTGGCACCCTTGGGTGATGCCCATGTTTAGTTTCACTTGTTCTATGCCCAAGACGTGCAGATAAAAGGCATGGTTGCTTGGCAAGATACTGACGAGCCACAGCTACTGGCCAGACATACGTGCTCCGGGGGACCACCCGTTGGCTCCCGGCACCTCCGGTCCTCTGACACCCTTTGTTTATTCTCAACTCAATGTTCTCATGACTGTGAGTCAGCAGGGAAGCTGGTGTGGGAGAGACAGTGAGTGAGAAAATGACCGAGAGAGAGATGGGAGGTGCACACACCCGCACCCACACCCGCATCGTGTAACACGAGAGTCAGGTAGCGTGGCTCCTCCACCCTGCTTGAATCGTGTCCTAAATGTGTCTCTTTCCTGTGGCTGTTGTGTTTTTCTTGTTGACTTGCTAGCCCATTTGATTTGGGTGTCTTAATTGGGTCCATGGGCAATTCTGCTCAGCAGCCTCCCTCCTGCCACGTTGGGAAGCCACCGTGGCACCAAGGCAGTTTGCTGTGTGATCAGTCCACGGTGACCCCACCTTCTGAGCCACAGCAGGTCTGGTCTCATCAGTGGTTTTGTGTGGGGACTGGAGACGGAGCAGGTTGGCACAGGAAACCCATGAAGGAAACTGCAGGGAGGTGAGAGACAAGTGACTCCTGGGCTCTCTGCACCAACTTTGTGGGTCAGTTTTGTCATGGCTGCCAGGTGTCTTTCTGGAGACTCTCTGCCTGGATTCTTCAATTTTTCCATCCACCTTTAACACAGTGCCCAGAATCTTAGCTTCTCCACCCACTGAATTCTCTGCTCTGAATCTGAGAAGCCTGCTTCCTTCTCTGGGTTTGTGTTCCCCGAGGCAGAGTCTGAAGACTGGACGAGCCAACAAGAAGGGAAGATGAGAGGGGTCATCTCCTCTCCTGTGCAGTTGGAGAACTTTAGTCTCCTGCCCCACTGGGAATTATGATGCAAAACAGAGCTTTGTTAGGCAGACAGCTCGTTAGTGTGAAGGAAATTCAGTCTCTGCACTCCTAAGGCTGTGATGGAGCCCTGGGACAGCGAGATTTGGAGAAGGCAGTGGGTATACTCTGAAGAGACCCACAAGTCCCCTCTGTAGAATGGAACTCTGCTGTGTCCTACAGATCCTGACTACCCTTCCTACCATCACATTTCACACCCATCTTCCTCAAGTCCCATTCATTGTCACATTCTACTGCACATCAGCGCACAATTGCTCCCCAAAATTCTACTAAATGAACTGAATAAGCTGAGAAACTTCATTTTTCTTCTAGTCATGACCTTCAACCGACTCTGACAGAAATTTTTTTTTTTTTCTGATAGAAATTTCTTCCCACCCCTTAATGATATCTTGGTCACATATCACCACTTTCAAGTATAAAAGCACAGACTCAAAGTAGATTAATTATTGCCTCCAATTCCTCGACCATACAGGCAAACAGATATTCTTCTGGATGTCTTTAGGTCCAAGTCTCTATTAAGATAACTTCTTGAGTTAGCAAGTAAAGTCCCCTGCCCCCCAGAAGATATAGATGAAAGGCTGCATGTCATTGAATAGAGGAAGTTTGTGACCAAGGGTCTGCACCCAAACATTCTGAATACAGAGCAAAGGAAATCATCTCACAATTCTGCGAGTTACATACAACTGATCGGAGCAGCCACGGCGTTAAGGAGGGAGAGCTCAAGTCTTAGGGTTGTGTAGTCAGAGGAGACTGGCTCACTCATTAGTCTGGTAACTTCTAGGGAGGGGCAGAAGAAGTAATACCGTGACAAGGGAGCCGAGGGTACAAGAGGAAAGAGTGGTGGTAATGACTGATTATGGACTCTAAGCTGAGAAAGGAGGCGGTGAGGCCCTGAGGGAGTTGAGCGGCCATGGAGTCGTGTTAGGATCAATGAACTGTAGGTCCCAGGGGGTTCCTAGCGTTGGGATACGAGAAGGTGTAGGCTGGAAAGATGGGGGACGTGTTGGCTGGAAAGTGGAAGCTCCAAAAATTGAGATCACAGAGGGATTGTTACTGATGGTGTCGAAGTGTGTAACAGAACCAGAGCAGTGAGTGACTGAGGAAGACAGGCTGCAAGGAGCCGATCGCAGCAGGTAGTGAGGGAATCGGTTATGACATTGTTCTCAACCTTGGCTGCCTGTTATAATCACCTAAAGGAGTTTAAAAAGAAATATTGATGGCTTGGCCTTCCCTAAACCAAATTAAGCAGAATTTCTGTGGGTTAGATCCTAATAGGTACATATATTTTAAAGCTCCCCAGGTGATTCCAGTGTGCGGCAGAGATTGAGAACCTCTGAGTTTCAGGGATGTCGGAATCACCCAAAGAGTCACCTTGAGCCAGGAGCTGTTATCCAATCTTTCCAAAATGAGGGGAGAGGCCTGGGGCTGCAGGCGGCAGCTAGATGGTATAGTGATAAAAGGAGAGTACTTTTTTATTTTTTATTTATTATTATTTTTTTAGAGGTGAAACGAAGAGATAGTTTATTGAGAGAAAGTACCCTCCAAAGAGGTAGGAGCTGGCTCGAGCAGGATACTTTTTTATTTTTAAGATGGGCTGTGGAACGTGGTTGGAAGGGCCAGTGAGAAAAAAGAATCCTCCTTTGCTTAGAACCTACCAGTGGGGTCCCTGTCTCATTCAGAGTGAAAGTCACGGCTCGGGCTACAGTTTACAAGGCTGTACTTGACCTCTTCCTGTCACTTGCCCCACCTGGTTTCTTGCCTCTCCCTCTTGCCCATTCCTTTCCAGCCACCCGTCGCCCAGTTTCCTTGTCTCGCCCAGTTTCCTTGTCTGACTCACATCCCAGGTTTCTGCTCTGATCTTATTTAAATAGCAATCCCCAACCCCTTGTTCTCCCTCCCTATCTTTCTTTCTTTCTTTTTTAAAATAGCATTCATTGCCATCTGCAATGGTATATGTTTAGTTATTTTTTTCTGGTCTGCCTTCTCCACAAGGATGTAAGCTCCGCGAGGATGGGGATTCTCTGGTTTGTTCACTGATGTGTTCCCAAGGCCTAGAAGGTGCTGGGACAGAATAGATGCTCAATAAATGTGAGGAAGGAAAAAATATATAGAGCAAACAAACAAAAAAAGCAAGTCACATAACCTGTGACTTGTTCAATATAATCCTCTGTGTGTGTATATGGGATACATGTGCATGAATGAGATATTCCTGACGGTCCATAAGGATATATGCTGACATGTTAACAGATGGTTATCATCTCAGGGCAGCGAAATAGCGGTGGGACTTGCATTGAATGCCAAGGTCCGGTCTGAATCCAGATGAATTTCTGAAATAGAGGCTGGCAAATCTGAATAGAAACAAAAATTTGGGGATGCAGGGTCCAAGGGAAAAGATACATCTGTCCCTGTATTTTGTGCATGTCCTGAAGGTCTGCATCAGTAGTGGAGACGATATAAATGTATCGCATTATCCACCGGGAAAAGCTGTGGGTGAGTGATGTCAATTTTGCAAGAAAAGGCAAAGACCAAGAGGTAAGAAAAACAGGAATTTCTGAATTGGATGCCTTGAAGATCGTAAACTGTAAATTTGGGTGTGTCACATTTCCATTTTCTGATTCAAGGTGAAATGAATCAGCGGAGCGTATCTGCCTGGGGGAGGAGCTGCAGTGAAATGGTTAATGAAAAAACAAAAAAAAAAACAAAACAAAAAAACAAGATCCAGGGATAACAGACGCAGGTTGTTCTAGACAAACAATGAGATTGTTCAGCTGGAAGAACAGGCATATTGTACAAAGTTTGGGGAAATTTTAAATGGAGATGTGGGTCCCCACCAGTTCTGGGATTCCAGTTGGGTTGTTTGTATAAAGGATTCATTGACGTGTGAATGAACTGTTGTCTTCCTTTGGTATCTGCTGGCCGACTGGGATTAATGTGTCTCTAAAACAGTACACGAGTTTTTTGGTTTCACCTGGGAGAGTGAATGAGTCTCTGTCTTTCAAGGTTGCACACTTTTCTGCATTTTGGTCCCAGCGGAGATAAGAACTCCAGGGTCGCAGAATACAATGGGCTATTCTTGGACCTCCGACAGGCCTGGGCAGCAGGAGTAGCCTCTGTGCCTGACCCTACCTCCACCTTGAAGGGGGACTTTGTTATCATTTTCCAGAAAGCAAATGCAATGCAACAAAGGATTAATGAATAATGACAATTTTACTGAAAATGTCTCGGGGGAGAATGAAAAGCTCTGTGAGAACCGGGGAGATGGTTTTGATCGGTGACAAAACCTAATAAAAATTTCCCTTAGTCACAAAGGAGAAAGGTTTCGCATTTCCTTCATTCCTTTTTGTTCTTAAGCAAAACAATGGAACGCCTTTCAAAGTCTCTCA
The DNA here is from genome assembly GCA_004026885.1 of Lyroderma lyra. NCBI lineage: Eukaryota > Metazoa > Chordata > Mammalia > Chiroptera > Megadermatidae > Lyroderma > Lyroderma lyra. Next base: position 103,492 of record PVJL010005748.1, read on the forward strand.
TCCTTCCCTCTGCCCCTGTGCCTGGCACAGGAAGGACCCTCAGTAAGATCCACTCCCCCTAGAAAGGAGACAGAATAGAAGGTGGGGACCAGCTTGGGGATTTGCTGGGTTCCATGCGATAGCTATGTGGTTTGAAAGGAGAAGAGAAGGGTCTGGACCCTCTGCTGCTTCCTTCTTCCCCTGAGTCACTGATGTCCCCCAGCCCCCCAGAGGGACATCCTTGGCTGAATCCCCCACATCTCACCGCGCTTTTCCGGTGAAGACCCTGGGCCTTGGCTTAGACACATAAACCATAGCAAAAAACACCCCACCCTACCCCGGACACGTGCATTTCATTGCAGCGTTTCCCCTGTGCACACTCACACACACAATTACTAAGTGTCAGAGTTCATATCTTCATAATATCTTCGTGGACGCTTCATAGGTTGACTGCTATTTTCCTGTACCGTTGAGCTCTGGTTCATGTTGCCCTTGACCGTGTCTTTATCTTTCTTTACTCTGATGAAAATCTGGCCACTGGGTTTTTTCAATTCATTGATTCACGGGTTCATCGTTTCTCCAGCACTCCCGCCGGGCCAGGCAGTGTTCTAGGCACGGGGGATACAGTGACAAACACGACTGCAAGGTTCCTGTCCTCATGGCTCTTACACCGTAAGGGGGAGGCAAATGCACATGAACAAATAAAGTATCGGATGGTGATAAATTCTTCGAAGAAAATCGGCAAAGAACGACAGAAGGGGCTGGGTAGGGGCCCCTGGGCTTTATAATGAGGTGACGTTTGCTGATTTAACCATTGAAGTCCACGAAATAATTTATATCTTACCTGTTACCCTTTCCTCCCAGAGTCTGAGTGTTTGGGTCGGTGTTCTGACGTGGACTGAATTAATTCCCCTCCTCTCCCCCTTCCCCTCCTCTCCCCCAACC
>PVJL010005749.1:0-103287 GCA_004026885.1 Lyroderma lyra
GTTAAGATATTGTTAACTATATACAGGGTGATCGATGGCAGCTATTTGACATCCAAGTCCCAGTGACTGAATTTATGAAGACAAACGTTTTATTCAGATCTTGGGACTTGTCACTTTCCATAATCATGTGAACCAATTTCATATAATCTCTCTTTCCACACACATACATACACATGCCCATGCACACACATATACACAGGCATACACACACAAACATGAACACACACATACACACATACTCATGCACACACATATATGCACATAAACATATAGACATGCACACACACATATATACACGTGCACACACACATATACACATATATATATATGCACACATACACATGCACACACAGACGTGTACACATGCACACATAGACATGTACACATACACACATACACATATATACACACATCCAAGTCCCAATGACTGAATTTATGAAGACAGATGTTTAATTCAGATATTGGGACTTGTCACTTTGCGTAATCATGTGAACCAATTTCATGTAATCTCTCTTTCCACACATACACATGTACATGCACACACATATACACAGACATAGACACACACACATGCACACGCACACACATATACACATACACACATATATACCCATGCACATACACACATATATGCATATATATACATACACATGCACACACATATACACATGCACACACACACACACATGCACATACACAGAGATGTATATACACATACACACACATCTGCACATATATAGGTGTATATATTATATTGATGTCCTGATAATATATTTTATTGATTTCTTTGGAGAAATCTAATACACTGGAATATGGGTTAGAAAAAATTCAAGCTACAGCAAAGAGTCAATGATATGGGAAATATAAAAGCAAGGAAAAAAGGCATGAACAGTAAGCAGATTTCATGTAAAGAAATCAGAGTTCTAAATAGAACAGAAAGAATGGAACAAGGTTTAGATTTGTATTAATATGGCTTACTTTTCTCATATCTGTGAAAAGAATGTCACACACATACTCTGCAGGCCAAATGAATTCACACTTATACAACATGGTAAAAAGGGCAGAACATCAAAGACAAAAAGATGTAATAGCATGCAGATTAATTATCTTCAAAGGAAGAATATTTGGACTATCCGCCAGTTCTTCAACAACAGTGGAAGCCAATGGCAATGATAGGGCATTTTTCATGATTTGCTAAACATAATTTTCAGGCAAACAAGAACTGAGTAAGCCACTCAGTTACACAGTATTACAGAGAATAGACTTCAGGCATAAGAAAAGCAATCCCCAATTGAAGATATGACATTTGAGAAGGACTTACGAGTAAATAATACGAATATGAAGCTATAACTGAGAGTATGTTAATTACATTAAAATTGCTATATTGTGGGGTTGCAAAAACAATAAAAGTGCAATGGAACAATAATAACTTAAGGGAAAGAGTTAAATGGAGTTCAAGTGTTTTACATGTCTTGTATAATTTTAGAAGAGGGAACAGGTATTTACTAATTATACTAGTTGACACTGCAAATTTAAATTTCTAGGTAATCCCTCAGAGAATGGAAGTAGACTATGAACCTCTGTAAAGCGGAAGTAGAAAGCAAATGGAATACTCAAAATAATCAATGCAAAAGAAGGTAAAAAAAAGAAAAGAAAAAAATTTGGAATGGACAAAACAAACAGCATAAAATAAGATGGCAAACGTAGAATGTATTGATAACAGAACTCAGAGTTAAGGCAAAATATTCACCATGAACACATTATCAGTGTTGCAAATTAAGACAGGGTCAGTTACAGGGCTGGTCAGGAGGCATATTAGAGCCTGAGGCCAGATCAGGATACTACTGATCCTATCTTTCTTTACATGTTTTATATTTTGTTCATTGTAGATTTTAAAAATTCATTTTGCTTTCTAAAATATTGCATTAAATACTACAGGAGACTCTCTGTTAACCGATACCCATGGGGATAGGTAGATACCGGATGAATGGAAGGAGACTCTCTGTTAACTGGAACTCAAGCCACCAGCAGACTTATTTTGCTGGTTGCTTGAGAGTGCTGGTAGCTTGACTTCTGTTTAATGGAGAGTCTACTTCCATTTATCTGGCATCTACCAATCCCCATGGGTGCTGGTTAACGGAGAGTCTCCTGTGTGCATCTTGATTACTGAGACTTTTGGCATCCCCTTAAATTTTGCATTAAAGGTATCCCTCTCGTCCTGACCCAGCTAGGAAATGAATGATTAGACACAGGAAACTCTACTAAGCTTAATAGCACTACTCGCCAGCAGAAACAGTAGAATGAGAAGAAGCAAAACCTATGTCTTGTGTCTACATCCAAATCTCCCATTAGTGCATCGGTTTGGTTGAATCTAAATCACATCTAGAGACCTAGTACTTGAATGAATGTGACAAAGGGGGATATCATGTGACCAAGAGACACATGAAACATTATTCAACTGCATTAGTGTGTAGAGTACTGCAAAATAGAATCTCACACTCACTATGATATCAGGGATGCAAAAAGCAACCATACAAGGCTTTGGTGTGGATATGCATCAACTAAAGTCGTTGGACATGCTCTGGGAGTGTACTTTTGTACACTGAGTTCGGAAAGCTGTTTGGCCGCATCTACTAAAGCTAACTATGTCATATGTTACAACCTTGCAATTCTGTTGTAGTTATATATCCAACAAAGATGAATGCTTATGTTCACCCAAAGACGTTTACAGTACTGTTCAGTTTCCATTGCTTTGGTGTCTTTTCCTAAATAGTTCAATATGCATTTTAGCTAAATGCTGAGTATAATGAACTCTGTTGGCCCTTCCAAAAGTTCCCATTTTCCGTGTTTTCAAAAATGACTTCTTGATTGATTATCTCTTCTGCATTAGTATCATCTGGTATTTCAATGCCATATATTAAGTTAGAATGCATTATTCTGATATGAGACCAATATTTTGAATAGGTAGCTATAATATGTATGACAATGATCTAAATACACGTGCATCTATGTGTGCATACTGAATGATGATTTATTCTCATTGTTTTATGATGCAGAATATTCATAGTCTGTGGTTCTTACTTCCGGTCATTTGGCAAATGTTCATTTACTGTTTTCGAAGCGTGACTCACTCACATGCCTTTGAAGCCAGAATAAGCAATCGTTGTGATGAAGAGATATTGGTGCAGTTTGAACGCTGGAGTTAGGACTGGTAACAAGACGCAATCAGGCTTTCCTTTCTGCATATTATTAGCCAAGGGAATGCTTAATGGAAAATGTATTGCTTTGAGTTCAGATGGAATTCAGTGTATCTAATCATTACACTGATTTTACGTAGCCAAAACCCCTTTGTTTTACAAGGTTTCTCTCCGCAAGATCTTTGCATGCACTGTCAGGAAGGGAAAGCCCACTGACAAAATGGCACAGAAGGTACAGGGAGAGGAACGGTGAAACGTCTTATTCCTTGCACGTCCCGCAGGCCCAGCACGCAGGTGCTAGCAGAGCAGCTCCAGCGGCCGTTCTACCCAGGAAAGTGTGTGCTGTAGACTCAAGGGACGTCGGCTAGGCTCGTGGGGCTTTTTAAATAGTCAGCAAAATTGTGAGTGATTTTTAAATAGAAAAATACTTGGGTTCATCTAAATTGAAAAGTAGAACAGGGACCCTCAGAAGGAAGTAGAAAAGGCCCCCTGGGTGGATAGGAGCCCAGCACAAAACCTGACACGGAATAAAGGCCCGGTGAAAAGACACGATAAAGCTCTGAATTCCTAATGGACTGGTCCAAATCGGTTTAAAAAGAAAAATTAATATAAATAGCATGTCATTAAGTAACATTAAGCTTGTGCACCATCGCGCTTGTTTTCCATGCTATTCATACTTTCCTGCTCTTCGAACTTTTTAACCCTTTGCACACATCCCATGCACCTGCCCTCACGTTACATGAACTCTGCTTAACACAGAATATTAACTGACGGTCTGTCTCGTGTTCACTGTTCTGGGAGCTTATGTCTAAACCATACTGTAATTAAAAACCCGTGGTAATTTTGTGTCAAGTTTCAGAATTTGGAAGCCTTAATATGGGCAGCATTTGTTAATGGAGTACCAGACCTTTCTGGTGTTAATACTCCAGAACAAAATCAAAACCAAGACACAAGTGACACAACTGCAAGACTCAAAACAGCAGAACTCAAAATAATACCCAGCCAAGCTGCATTGATACCTCCTAAACTCACAATACACAGTGATAAAGAGAAAGAGAGAAGGGAGTTAAGGCGAGGATGGGCGAAGGTTCTAGTTTCTTCAACTCCAGTCAAGGAAGGAGGCCTGCTAAAGAAACAAAGTAGTGGAGGGATTGATTTCTACGTTGGACGACCCCCTCAGCAAAGTGGGTCCTTCGTTTGGTGGTCAGGACGTGGACATGGCGTGTGCCATACAGTGCTGCAGAGATGAACGTTAGGGCCTCTGTTTCCCGGAGTCAGGCAGGTTTACAGCCCTCTTTCCTTTCACTTGATCGTTAGGCGTGCAGGGCCTCGTAGTGACTCGGCATGTATATTCCATAGGACGTGATCGTCACGCCATGTCTAGTAACCACCTGCCACTTTACAAAGTCCTTAGGACATTAACGGCCTTCCCTGTGACTTATTTATTTGTAAGTGCCACTTTGCACCTCGTGTACCCATTCCCTCACCCTCTTCCCTCTGGCCACCCTCAGTTTGTGTTCTGTGTCTGTAAGTCAGATGCGGTCCTGTTGTATTTGTCCATGGGTTTTGCAGGGACAGAATTCAGCCCACCACCCTTCCTCAAAGTGCACACATCTCTAATTTTCTACCGTACTCCCTGGGGAAACTGGCATGCCTCAACGTCTGCCCAAGCCAGGATTTCAGGGGCCAGGGCCAGGTGTGGCAGACAGGGCTTTTTTCTACGGCTGTGTAACAAGTTACTACAGATTTAGCAGTTAGGGTAACACCGCTCACTACCTTGAGGTCTAGGCGCTGAGAAACCGGGTCCCCCGCACAGGGCCTCACGAGGCCGCAAACAAGGCCTCAGCCTCGCTGTGCTGCTTCCTGGAGATCTCTCACTCGGCCTTTTCTGACCTCTAGACTCTTGTAAAAGGGCCGACGTGATTAGATAAAACCCACTCAAGTTCAAGGGGAGGGGATTAGGCAAGGTGTGCATTCCTAGGAGGGGTTATCATGTGAGGCCTTCTTAAAATTCGGCCTACCAGAGAGATTACTCACGGGGCTTTCGGAGGACAACGGAGAAATCTTAAGAACCAAGTAAAAGGGAACAGGAACATTTAAGAACCAGAGTTACAAGAAGGTATAGCAAGGAAAAACGAAGGAACCCTCTGCAGAGGTCGAAATCTGGTCTTCTAGAAGCAACAGGATCGCAGGAGTAGACCCTACGTTTCTTGAGATCCGATTCATTGGAGGGAAAGAAGCTGTTAGTTGTATTGAACTGATCCAGAAATTGTTTACTGACTTCTTATCTGCGCCACATTATGTTTCCCTTAAATTTTTCAAACCACAAGGTTCATGAAAATGGTGACAATGTCACGTATTTTTTTCTTATCACTGTATCATCAGTGTCTAGAATATCGCCCGGAACATACTGTGCTCTCAGGACATGTCTTTTGATTTAATTAAATATGTTCTGACCATCCTGAGCATCCTTGGAAAGTGGTACCTCATGGCATGAGACTTTTGGCCATCTGCCATGTAACAATTTTCTTTCATTTTTAAAGTAAATGACCTTGATATACTGCCACTTGGAGACTCTACTACAGCAAAACGTATGCTGCACCATCTTTAAAACATAATTTATATGTTATAATAAAAAGAAAAATTCATGAGATAGGCTGCAAACTCTGCATCTTGCTCTATGTCCTGGGCATTTTTTCAGGCTTCTAATATTTTCATTACATAATACTGGATGTCATCGGTATTAATCGTCTCAAATATGGAAAAGGTGGGCACTTTATCTTGTCCCTTGGCAATCAGTGACCAGTTTTCATGTATAAAATTTGATAACAGATATAACTCTTATTAATCCATTCTCTCTAATGTAATGAAGGTCTTTTTCACTGTTTATAGAGATGATACAAATAGCCCCCAAACCTGGGCCCATCCGAACCAAGTTTCTAGAAGAAGGCACCAGGAAGTGACGTCTTTTGGAAAACAAAATCTAAATACTGTGACCATACTTACATTTTCTATTTAAGGTAACGTGAAGTAATAATTGATTGGGATTCACGGTGGTTTCTTGGCCATTTGGTTGTGAGATGTATTTCATTTCATTATATCATATTTTCTCGTAAAATACCCTGTTAATGAATGTAAAGCCTGGAAAAGACACAAGAATCTCCTCTGATCTTTGGCCAGAACCTTCCCAAGGAGCACCCCTGAGTCGGCACTCACTTCACTTTTGCTTAGCTGAGTGCACTGTAAAAGCTAGTGACACGTGAGCTGATGGGACTCAGAGTGAAGTCGCGTGTTGGAGAACGGAAGCCATCAGTAAGGGAGTGACTCAGCTTGTCGAGTAACTTGCTGGGACAGAAGGCGTGGGAAGCCCAGATTCACTTGCTCACAGGCACTCACCCTGGGCTCTGTTGGGGGGTCGGTGACTTGGGGGGCAATGGAGGCATATGGGGACAGACTGAGTTGCGTGTCCTCAGGGCACGGACCAATTTTCTGTCTTAGTTCTTCAGTTCATTACCTCCCCGCCTCCAAATACCATCACAGTGAGTGTTAGAATGTAACATAGGAGTGAGGGGGTGCACACAAACATTCAGGATATAGCAGCCCCCCCCGTACCTCCTTGCTCAGACCTTCATAAAAGATTTCTGACAAGGCCGTCAAGTGCCCCACGACCAGCACGGGGAGGACGGACCGGAGGGGAGACGACGGGGCATTAAGAAGAACATGCAGAGACACACAGACATGACAGATAGCAAAGCGGGGACCGGGGGGTTCCCTGGGCTCTGATGGAGACGGAGACCCTTCAGGTCTGCAGCGGGTTTATGTCCCCAAAAACAACAAGGGGTGTAACTTCTTTATTGCGAAACAATGTTGCAGACCCCCATCCTTTCATCCTGTTTATGATTGCTCTGCCTGCAGACAATGTTGGTTCCCTCCTTCCCCTCAGCCAGCCCGAAACCACATCCTGAGCAGTATCCTTGGTCACCGAGTTCCAGGCAGCCCCGCAGGACCCTTGAACCTCGGATTCCAAGCACACAGGTAGCCTTGCTAAATCCGTTTTCTCAGTGGACCTGGCCTCTGGCTCAAACACTGCCCACAGTTGTGAGCCTCGGGGGTTGCTTGTCTTTGACAGTTACCTGGATGCCAGCTCCTCCTGGGGTCAAATAACACAAATAGTATGAGCAGAGATCTCTGCAGAGAGACAAGACAATTCCAGCAGTTTTAATGCTCTGAGAGGGACGTTCCCGGGGATCTTCTTAGCCCCTTTGGTGGCTTTGTGTCTGTGGGCTTTGGAAAAGTCCCTCTCGGAACATTACAATGCCTCAAACCTTGCTTTTCCTGTCCAGGTGAGTTCAGCACTTTTTCTTGACTAAATTCGTCTCATGTTTTTGCAAGCCTTTGGTCTTCTTCTGAACATTTTCAGAAAGAAAATGTGTGGTCCCCCCCTCCACCGTTACGGATGGGCGAGTTCAATATTCTGAAATTCTTACCCCCATGAACTTTTTAGTTGTGTAAACTAAGGAGGTTACTTCTCCACTTATACCCCAATTTCTTTATCTTGAAGTGGAAATAATTATAGTAACTCGTATAGTTATTGTAGAACCAGTAAATTAGATCTTGCACCTAAAACTTGCAATACGGTAAGCCCACATTAGCATTATCTTAGATTATTAGTGTGATATATGAAGGTTATCTCTCTCGTGCTGTTTAAAAATATTGCCTCCTTTGTCTCTTCATGGTAAAATAAACAATTTGCAGAATTTCAAATACAAACACATTTTCCTGAATTTATTGCATCTATCATAGTATAAGTATTAATATTTTTAAGAATAATGACTATAAACAAGATTATCTTCAAGCCGAAATATCAGAGCAGTCCTTGGTCTGTTTTCCTGTTCTTTCTCAGGAAATGACACATGTGTCAGTGGTGCTTTGCCCAATTTCCTCGGAAAGGATCTGGTTTCTTTCCTCGTGTAAGCACCGAAAACAAGACTGCTGATAGACAGCCAATGTAATTAGGTATATCTACAAAAATACCCAGGAAGCATTGTTCACTGGATGCTTTCCGTGAAACTCTAATCCAGGCCAGCTCCACTCTGGACAAGCTTGATTTTCTACAACCTGAACATCAAAATCACCTTCGTTTCAAAGCACAGATCGTCTTGATTTCTGTGCCTTATTCTCTTTACCTAAAAAAAATCTTATCCCAATTACAAGAGACTTTAAGTGAACTTTAGGACAAATATAGTGTAATTCTTTTGTGAATGAAGTCAAATACATGTTTAGCTTTATGAAAGTGCAGGGTCTAAATGTCGCCAAAGGAAAACCTAGTTAGGTGACAGTGAGACGCTGTTCATACTTAGCCCCAAATTTATCATCTCAAACCACACTGTTCTTTGTTATATCATTTGTGCTGTTAAAGTTAGGAAGACAAGGTATAATTATAGAGCCACACCACATGGAGGTCATAGATTCTTTGATAAAGTTAAATGAACACATATGAATTGCATAATGTCATAATTATATCTCTCTGATATTAAAATGTCAAGAGTAGCTTTGAAATTAGTGGCCGATGCTTCTGAACACTAAAAACGTTTTCACTGACTTGATCCACGTTAGCCTACTATACCAAAGTTACGGTAGACTTTGGTTTTGAAAATCCAGTATTGTCCGTTCACATGCAGAACTTTTAGCAGTAGAAGTGCCAAAATTCTAGTACGAGAGTGTGGAAGTATGTGGACTTGGTGGAGGCTTTTAAAATTTGTCAGGTTATGGGTTACTACTTCATCCCTGTGTATTTCATTAAAAGTGATCCTTCAGGAGCACAAGCACAGACATTCAGTTTGTCTAAGGCCTAAAGAGAGAGAAAGATCTACTAATACCAAACCATTTACACCCTAGCTCAGTGAATTAAAGTAAGAGGCATTAAGAGATCAAGCTAATCAATAGTTTAGAAAATAGCTGGTTGCCTCTCATCACCTATATGCATTAATTTGAATTGTGAAAAGTTACAAACCTACCTAGTGAGAATTTTGAATTAATTTTTAAGCTTTTAAGCTTATGGAGTCTTTAAACTGAGACCTGGGAAAATGTCCAAAGCACAACAAAATTAACAAATGAATGTTTTATTTGTAATCAGAATTTGAAGCTTTTTTTCCCAGCGATGATTTTCTTTTCCGTTAAAGAAATGTCATCAGAGGTGAACATGTGGGCATCATTCCTGGACACTTTTTCTTTAATCCTAGATCACTGCTTCCTATGCGCAAAAATATTGTACCAGAAAACCCTCGAAGTTATGTTTTATTGCTTCAGTTTCAGGTGAATGCTTTCATAGCAGGTAGATAACATTTTCAATTAGTTTGAGATACATCATCTCATTTGAATCTCACGTCATTTTAATAGAAAAATATATTGATGCCGAGGTTTTCGTTTTTTCAATTTCAGCGGACTACACACTTAATCAAAAAGTGAATGCCATTCCTGCTGTTAACGGGTGGGAGATAACATGTCATCTGCACGTCAACGACACGTTTAACAGTCATGTGCCAACGGTGAGTATGTGTAAATATTTGGAAGCAGCCCTTTCTCTTTGAGCAGCACGATTGGATATTCATGATTAAACTCGTTCTGATTTAGAACTTTAAAATAAAGAACACCTAGGACTGGACCCATGTCATGTACTCTAATGCTACGTAAATTTTCATTGATAATTAAAATCATAACTTTGTGTTAAAATTGAAAACCATATACCTGATAGTCAAACAGGTAGCAGATACATTTTTTGAAACACTGAACATCCCTCTACTTTTCTATGTCTCAAGATATAATCAATATCTATAATCACCTGGCTTGGGTTCATGTAACCCTTCTCTAATATCACTGCAGAATCTGTCACATTGCTGTTGAATCCTGTGATTTTCAAAATCTCATTCGCTCACTTGCAAAAGAAATGTGAAGGGTTCGGAGCAAGATTTAGGCTTCAAAATACATTAGAAGACATAAATCCTCTTTGTTTTCTTTAATTAGAATGTTATTTTTAAAAAGGCTTTTTTTAGTTATTATTTGAGGTGGTTAATAGCATATTACATTGTCACATTAAGAAGGAGAGCCATCACGCATATTTCTAGAAGATTCTTCAGGGAACTCTGGAAGAAATGTTCTACACGCACAATTAGTGGGTGGCACAAGATGAGTGTGGGGAACGTATAAATGCTTTGTAGTGTACACGAGACATACATTAATTTTGTTCTATCAGCTTTCTCAAATATGGTTCTCAACTTCAGGTTTTACTTTTGATTACTTGAGGATATCCCCAGTAATCCACCTCGTCATTATTCGGGAAAGTCCAAGGAAGTGACCAAGACTGGAGGAGATTAAGGAGACAGGATGTCCACATGCTCTTTCCTGAAAGGGATCCTAGAAGAGAAAAGAATTCATTAGTGAACAAGCTCATGAAATGTGAACAGAGTCCAGGCTTTACTTAATAGCATTGTACCAATGTTAACTTCTTAGTTTTCTCAAGTAACCCAAGGTTATTACACATATATATATTAGAGAAAGATGCAGTTGCTTTTGTCTTGGTAGATTATTCGCATGTGGGATGGTAAGACTAAGGAGAAACTTCTATTGGGACCCCCAAATTGCCTAGCTATTCATTCATTACTAATCATTTATTCTTGGTATTAAATTCAACTTCACTGGACTGTAGCTACATTGTAGTAGAGAATATAGGACACTTTAAGCACCCTACCTGTCCCTGACCTCCTGTTAGCAGTGTCTTCTGCACAGATGTATTTAGTTTGATTTTAAAGTTATTAACTTAACCTCGCCTGTGGAAATGGAATTTATATTAGATATGACTGATAACAAAGAAATATTGTAGTATTAGAAATCTGGACATAGAAAAATGGAACAGAAAACATGCATTGAGGACAAATCGTCATACTTACTACTTGTGCATTTTCCTCATATAGACCACACAGAGAAAACATGAAGAATACTTTAAAAATTATTTAGAATTTTTAGATTAAATTACAAAATGGAAGGAAGTCTTAGGATGCTAAGACTTCTTTTCTTAATTTAATTTTGTGCTCTCCTTTCAAGTTCGGTTGTAGTCTCCAAATTGGCTTTGTGGAAAGAGACTTTCAAGTTGCACTTTATATTTCTAATTTGATAGCAGTTTAAAAGCCTTGATGCCCTTCCTGATCAAATTCAAATCTTAACAAAACTACGACTATTTCGTCTTAACAAATTACATTTATTATTTTAATTTGCATGGCTTTTAGATAACATTGCATTTCCCGAAAGTTAGTGGACCCATCAGCACGTGCTCACTTACACTTAGGAAGTCGACAGTAAAATTCTGGGCATGAAACCATCAATATTTGCTTCAGTTAACGTTTAAAGAAATAAAAGGTCACCGTTGGTGTGAAGATCCTTTGCGGTTAGGCTTAGCTTCATAAAGTATTTTTCCCAGTTGTTTTCGTTGCTTACGAGTTTCCTTTTGTTTACCTTAACTTGCAGTTTGAAAAATACCCAGGAAAAACAGTTCTAGATAAGTTGTCAAGAGATCCTTTGTTTAAAATAGCGAAATTTCAGAAGTGAGGAAATGGAGGTTAATAATGGTTAACACATCTGTAATTTAAGCTGTCAACTCCTTCCGGTTTTCTTTTTGCAGGAACAAGTCCCCGTGATTACTGTTTGTGGGTGTCAAGAAAACATCCATCACAGAAAAAAATAAGAAACCCTGAAACTTTTATTTGATTCTTTTGAGTGTTTCTTTCTTGGGAAAAATGTTTATTTCTTTTTCGTGAATTATTTTGAATTTTTTTGAACAGAGTTACCATGGACAATCCTTTCATGTTTTTTCTTTGTCATTTTAAAGTTGTTTTCTTTTATAAATAAGGAATAATCATTATTTATTTTTCTAAGGCATTCACCACCTAGACTACAACTCTTTCATTAGGAATTTTGGTCAATAATGTACTAGGAAAGTATCCTGATTCTTACAAAAGAATTCAACCTGTTTGCCTTTTCAAATCGGTTTCAAATAAAATTTCCAAAACTAATGTCAATATATAATGAACAAATTTGAAGCACTTTTAATGTCAGATGAAGCAATGATAGATGTGTGTGTTCTATTAGCAAATTATTGGCTCTTTTTAATAGCAAAATCTGGAGACAAAACTGTGCGTTCCACCTTTGCAATGCTTGCCAAAAATGTCAGATCTTTACAACATCGATATATAGTTCTACTTAACTACTTTCAAGGAAAATTAATTGAGCATCTACTTTGGCTACTCTGTATTAGACACTCGGGAAGACTAGGTGGACAGCAGCCAGGCTGCTGAGAAAGGTTAAGGGAAAGAGAGACTCTTAAAAGGAGCAAGAGAAAGGCAATTAGTTCCATAAGACTATCAGCTGATTTCTCAACAGAAACTTCGCAGGCCAGAAGAAAATAGAAGGAATAGAAGGCCTACAACTATGCAGCAAGCCTGTCATTTAGAATCAAAGGAGAGATAAAAGAGTTGTCCAGACAAGAAGCTACATGAGTTTCTCACCATTAAACCAGAATTACAAGAAATGGTAAGGGGATTTCTTTAAGTAGAAAAGCACCAAATGCGAACAAAGACCAGGGTGAAAATATATGAACATAAATCCCTTGGCTGGGTATCTAAAGCCATCCTAGGTGAAAGCCTAACTTGAATTAAATTTCATTTTTATGTCATCGCATGAAAGGCAAACATTTTTTCTTTAAATTATTTCTTAAAGAATTACATAACTAAAAAGAAAAATGATGACATTTCAGAATGACTTTGAGCTTACATAAAAATCAAAGCGGTGGTTATTTTTCTATAGTAGCATGTCAACTTACATGTAAAATGAAATGTTGTATAACTTCTTTTACTTGGAGGGATGCCGTTGTCATTGTAATCAGACTCTAACAATAACCTCATCAAATACAAAACAACATTTAATAAGAATTAAGTGCTACTTTCTCATGGGCACTCATATGTATTAGCTCTTAGCCGTCACAGGAACTATGATTTAGACATTAGTATGATCTCCATCTCACAGGTTAAGTAAACTGAAGTCCAAAGAGGTTATGTAATCTAACCAAGATGACACAGGTAATGTATGACAAATTACCTGTAAGACGCATTTTTGAAAGTTAAGGCATGACTTTAAATGAAGACCATGTCTTTTAGCAGAGGTTAATTGACTTTGGACGGGGCACACCTCTTTGTTCCTCTAAGTAGTAAAAATCTGAATTTTTAATAATACTGTCAAAATAATGCAATTTCAATGTTTGTGTCTTTTATTTTATAGACTAAACATTTCCTTTTCACCCCAGACTTCTTTCTACCATTAATGTGTCTAAGGAGTTGATCCCCTACACCTGTTGGGAAGTGTGACTCTCTTTGTAAACTACTACATGCCTGAAATCATTGCATTGGCCTCACCATGACTCAGTTATTTAGTTTTAATAATATAAGATGGCAGTTGTGTCTCTGGAAGCGTCAGTAAGTTATTAGCATGTCATGTTCAGCCGAGCTTTCTAGAGTGGTTCTAGTTCCCTTGGAATATACCTTGCGTTGCTGGTGTTGACGGAAGCTATAGGTATGCTTACAAGTGTGCTCGATTCCGGTTAGATAACACACACTGCACGTTTTGCGTGACGAGTTCACAAAGCATAGTTATCAAAGACTTCTTCCACCACAATCTCTACTCCAGGGTGGAGAGCCTTCATCTCACTGAGGAGGAGGGCCCTAAAGTACACACAAAGGTCGCTCCCAGCTCTTCCCACCTTCTGTGAGCAGAACTCCGATTGCGGATGCAATGCACCCAAATACATTCCATCTCATTTCAAGTCACGTTTCATTTTCCAAGAGAGGCAATTGAAACGTCTACGCTTTCCATCGTAAGCATTTGCCTTCTGGGACATAAATGCGACATCCCGAGAGCTTTCCTCTGTTAACCATACACCCGACACGCGGCAGCTGATCCGCATCACGGCGGTAAACAAGTAGCCTCTTCGTTCCTCATATTTTACTTAATTATATTCGAGGTCTTAGACGGTTTGGGCCAACTCTCCTGTCTAAGGTGCCCCTTTGACAACAAGTTCATTTGATTCAGTGAGCAATAAAAGTGTCAGAGACCCTGAGACGATCGGCGTGCTCCTTGTTTTCCCCTCCCTTTTCTTAAATCACGTTTCCACGTCCTCTGATTTCTGCTTTTAGTTTATGCACATGGATGGATCGTTACACACTGCGTTGCTCGCTGTGCTCTAGGAATGCTACCGGCTCCTTGAGCAAAATCGCCGAACAAACGCGCTCACTGTGTCTCACTCACACAGAAGACGGGGCCGTCCACAGCGCGGCTCCACCTTTGTTCTCTACCCCGCGATTTCTGAATGAGGCCCTGCCTAGGGAGCGAGGAGGATCACGGGCAAGTGGGTAACTGGCAAGGTTTCCTTTGCCGGCTGTTGCAGGTGCTCGTGCCCGACGCCATTGGCCAGTGTGATGCGTAAATCTGGCGGGACAAACAGCTTCCACCAATGAGCTCCTGATCCAATGACGCATACCCACGGCATTTGATGTACCTTTGGGTGTTCTGTGATCGTGCTGCCAATCATACATATGCTGTAAAAAATGATTAGAACTTGAAAATAGAGTCTGTTAATGTAAATTTTATGCTGGTTAACTTCCCACGTTTAGGTGCCCGAATCGCCCAGCATTGCACATGGAAGCTACTTTGACGGTCCTAATTATTCTCGAATGAAAAGTGACAATACTTCATTTTCTTTTGGGTTAACTACCATCACATCACCTCTTAATAAACTCTGCTTTTAGATAATAGGTAGATAAGTCTTGGAATAGGTAATTTGTGCACCACAAATGGCTTGGCATTCGTTCATTTAAAAACCAATTTGAGTAATAGCTTTGAGTTACTGCTCTTAATTATTGATTAAATTTATGATTATAGCTCTTATATTCTAAAATTTTGTTCTGTTGAAAATATTCAGAAACTTGAGCTTTACAAATTTTCAATTAAAAAATATAATGGAAAGCCATCTTTAGCGTTCGGCTGACGGTTGAGATTCAGGCTCAATCATTAGGAGAAGTGATGTTTATGTAATTTTTTTTTTTTAGCCCAAAAAAAGTCAGGCTTCATAATTATTTTTAGGCAGATCTCATGGCATCAGTTAAAATGCCAACCTTCAGATTTTTTTTTGTTTTCTGTAAAAATCCACAAAAACAATCGCTGACAACTCTGCTGAAAGGTCCTTTTCCCTCACAGCAAACACCTGCTGCTGACTCCAACTGTCCCCCCTCTCAGGAGTCCAGGCGACCTGCTGTGCCTTCCAAATGCCACCTCCCCCTCTGCAGTGCCCGCAGATCCAGCCAACTGCGTGGCTGCCTTCCTCCTCCCCCAGGAGAAGCTGCCTGCTGTCAAAAACATGGGAGGGCATACTTTTTTTTTGCTAATAAACTTCTTCTCTGCATAAGGATGTGACTGCTGGAATTTAGTAACTTCAAAATGCCTTGATATTCAATGACATTTTTTTTTTGGTCGGGGAGGAATGCTCATTGTCTTCTAGAACGTTTAATTCTGCTCAAGGCACCCAAAATTTTCTCTAGTGACTTTTCCAAAGTAACTTTTTATGATTGACTGACCCAGTAACAAAATCCTATGCAATGAATGTTTATGAGCATCTACATGGAGTTTGGAAAGAGGCGACACCAACTTTGATACTGTTGTGATTCAGAATTAGGGTTCAACAGAAACTTCAGTCACATATTTCATTTACTTCAGAGATAAAAATATTCACTTACGTAGGCTGAAGAAAGCACATGGTTGATTCACCCAAGAGTTGTATGTAATTCAATTCCGGGGAAAAGTATTCTGAACCTTTGATTATATTTCTAGATTTATAACTTACTGCCAGATCTATATTAATTTAACTTACAGCTCTTAACTATTAATTCATTAGTATATTGATTATCAAATATCAAGTGATAAAACAGAAGAGATATTTGATCATTCATTGCTCAAGACATTTGCTGTTCCATGATCGTTCTGGTTATTTTCTAGAACTCCGTAGGCCCCTGACTAGTTATTGGATTTCATGCTGACCTTACAGCAATTCAAGTTAAACTTAAGAATAGGCCCTGGAGGCTGTGGGTTAAGAGATGAACTGGCCTTCAAGCTATTATTCAGGCCCGAAGCGGTTCTAGATGTCTGTTCCGACTGGGAACAAAGGTATTCCAGCCAGTTGGGTTGGCTCTGAAGTCTTCTTTGAATGTGGCCATTTACTTGGTGATGATGACACAGACACTGAGATGAGTGGCCCATTTTCCGCGCTGCTAGATCCATCCTGTAATTCAGAATCTACCGTTACCTGGTTAAGGATCTAAGGGTTTGTCATTAGAATGCTTCGAAAAGTCTGTTTGAAGTGCCTCAGGCCTTCAGATTTGAAGTTTTTAGCTAAAAGTTTAGTGGTATACATCAAGTATGAAATAAACGGAAGCATTCCAGAGGTACAGAGCAGACCAGAATCTTTTGTTATCTCCATAGTGGCACAGTGAGTGTGCCAGAATATTTATTTGTGCATAGGTTATAAAGAAAAATCTTTGGAGCTCAAATCTCATTGACTTCGTTAATTTAGCTATATACTTAATATAATTTATATGCTGCTGCTTTTATATAATCCTGGAAATTAATTTGTTAAGAAAAAGTCGAGGGTTTCCCTGGTGGTGTAGTAGCTGGGTTTGGGTGCGCCCACTGCCACGGCCTGGGTTCGATCCTGCTCAGGGAACCAAAAAAAAAGTCAGAAAACACCAGGTACACTGTGGACTTAATGATTGAAATCTTTGGTGGGAAACCTGTTAGAGGCCTCATTTGATGGTACAGATAGATTCAAATACACAAGAGCTATAGTTTGATCTTTGGTGTAAGACCCAAGTCCACACAGTTATTAAGTGGCAGAGTCTGGATTTAAAGCCACGTCTTTGGTTATACCGGGCTGTCTCCCTACTTTTGAGCTCACCTCTGAATTATGTCTTAGGCTATTCTGTCACATATTAACATTTCACAGGTATTCTTCTTTGCATCTAATTCTTTTTGGTATCTAGGACAATACATAGCGCACTGACGTGTACACATTTCTATTCAAGATTAATTGTGGAATGCAAGCATTGCTTAATGAATAAAACCAGCGTCCTCAATATCATATGACCTTGCTCTCCGATAGGCTGGGTAGAGCAGAGAGTCCCAGCGACAGTTCAGCGCGCGTCACATTTTTCCCTTTGACGTGATGAAAGTAAATGAAATGATGCCTTAGAAGTATTTAAAGCTTTCATTTAAATGGTAGTATGCATGTTCAAGGATTTTGAAAATCTCTTGTATATAAACCTTGTGGGAAATTGCTTAAACCTGTTTCAAGATGTCTTTATGGAGGAAATTAAGTTTTGTGATCTCGTGACGCAAGAAATAGCTTATGGCCAACATTTAAAGAGGCCCGTTTACTGGTCACAAGGGTACCATTGATTTAAAGATGACATTTAGGAAGGAAATATCCTTAGCGTTGGTGGCTATTGTTTTCTAGAGTTCATAAGATTTCATTTGGCCTATAATTCACGCTTAAGTACAAGTATCTGTGCTTAAATATGCGGGACCAGTAAATCAGCAAGTTTTCACCAAGTCTCTCTAATTTTGCTCTCCCTCCTTTTAATTAAATTTCCTTTAAGCTTAATCAATTGATTGAGCAAATTAAGACCAAACATTAAGAGGCACAGTCAGTACTGGGCTAAAACAATCTGATGCACTTAAAGCATTAGTTTATCTTTCAGAGACAGTTGAATCAGCAACTGAAAACATTTAAAATAGCTCAGAAGCAAACCTTTATATTCGAATGCTGTGGGAAAAACCTCTATCATTATTGTATGTATGATACACCTCATTTTTTCCCATTTGAAACATGCTCCTTTATTTCATGCTCCAAAGGCTTAGACGTAGTATGCTAATTTTTCACAGTTGTCAGGAATTTAATATTAGTCCTTTTACTTTTTAGCTCTCAGGATGTGTTTGAAGAGCACTGAATTGTATATGAAATTTAATTGTTTTTCTCCCAATTGGAGGAGAGATAAAAGTTACAGCAGCATATCTAACGTGTGGGTTCTGACCTATATTTCTTCCTCATTGGGGCACAACTTATTTTGTAATATGTCCTCCACCCTCAGTGTGTGATTCGAAACGTTACTGTGAAAAGTGCTCTGAGTGGCACATTTTGTTGAATACAGATTCCTAAGTGGACAGATTCATCACAGAGGCCCAAAGACTCAATGGGTGGGAAAGATTGAGTTATGACTCTGAATGGCTGAATAGAACTAGAAGAGAAGAGAAATAATGGACTGATAAAATGGCAGTGAGGATATATTAAAAGTGGAAGTAGGGGAGCTCCCTGGTGGTGTAGTGGCTAAGGCCTCAGTGCTGTCAAAGCTGCGGCCTGGGTTCGATTCCCAGCCAGGGAACCACCCACATAAAAATAAATAAAAAATATAAATAAACGCTTTTCTTAAAAATAAATAAATAAATGATTTTCTTTAAAAGTGGAAGTTAAAACTTCGGGGGGAAGTTGTTTGACTGAGTTCGAGTCACTTAGGCCGTCTGCGGGATCGCTCAAGCCCGCAGCACGTGGCCCAGTCCGTGTCTTTTCTTGGATAAGGGAACTGGTTCTGCAGAGTATGCGTTTTTATTTATCAGACCCGAATCAAACCAGTATTCCAAGGAACACGACTTGGGAAATAGCCATCTTCAACAGCCTGACAAGCTGTTGTAAACCAAATCCCTTCCTAACCCGGAATTTGAGGAGGTGTTAGTAGGGGACAACCAACCAGACGGGAGAGGGTAAAGGTTGGGAGGTGTGCGAATGTGACGGAGCAGAGAGCTGCCCCTTAGGCGAGAAGCTTCTTGTCTGTTTGCTAAGCTCACCAGTGCAGCGCCGTCATCCCTAGTTGTCATTACTAAATTTAATGACTGTAATTTCAGTCCTTACAAAAGGTTACGTTCATAAAATATCCAAACTATACCTTCTAATTTAAATTGCTGGAATGGTTTACCATTCCCAGAGCCATATGTGTAACAGGGATTTCTGGGTAGGAATCAAAGACATCATTGGATAGGTCATCTATCAAGGAGGCATTTGGAACTAGTCACCATCTTGTCACTCAGAGAAACGGGATGGTGGCTCGACACCCTGCGCTACCTTCAAAACAGCATTTCCCATAATGCAGTTTGAGGTGTTTCTAGATGCCTAATTAGCAGGTGTAAATTGGATGACGGGAGAGATCAGAGAGCCAGCTGATGTCTTTTGAGTTAATTTTCGTTCAGCGTGTTTTTGCTTTCACCTTCCGGGAGTCCTTGACGGGAGGGCGCTCACGCATGCGCACGGAGGAGAGCTCGCCTGCCGTACGTTCCGTGTTCCGGAGCCTCACGTCCTGGGGTTGCAAGACGAACGCAAGTCAGAAGCAATAAATCATGCTTTCAGGCTGGAGACAGGTAAATAAGTAAACCTGGCAGGTTGTAACACATTGGAGAGTGGTGAGGAAATTTACATGCACCGTGGAAAGATATTCAAATTCTAGAAAAAAATTTAAAACTGTGAGGGCCAAAGACAGTGACCTGAATTTAGTTGTTTTTTTCTTTGACAGTAGCAGTCTCTGTCAACTAAATAAACTCATGCTTGATGATCAAATATTTCATTTAAACTTTTGCACAAGAATTTTGAAAAATAGAAATGACAGAGTGAAAATTTATAGAAGTTTTGGGCCGTGTGCTGAAACCAGGAGCCACTCCTAAGCAAAATTATGAACTAGGATAACGTTTTGATTGCCTTCATCTCCCTTCTTTTTATTCCCTTCATCCTACAGTCTCCTACTTGTTACCTACACTTGTTACTGTCACAACCTGTTTTCTAGGCAACCTGCGAGTCCACTCCCCTGTTCTCTTTCATCTCTTCCCTACCCTAGAATCCTGTGGACCAGCTGGCTGGTTACTATGACAACGGTGGCCTTCAAACCTGAACCTCTGATGTCTTAGATAAGAATATAACGTGGGTGGTTAGAAGGTACTGTGTGAAGACTCATGGCCATTGGAATAGATCCCCGTTAGTTAGGAGAGTGTTTTTTCAGTGTTTTACAAGGTTCATAGAGTTATCCAAGGGCCTTATAGCGAAGATGGCTAGAATGCCACGGGAGATGGGAGAGATTAAAAATGCATTCTCGTCACACTGTATAGTATATATTACAAATGATTTGTAAATTCACTTACAACTTAATCTATTCTAAAGCTATTAGTAAAACCTAGGAAAAACTGGACAAAGCCTTTAGATGATGCATTTGAGAGTTGGAAAACATGTAATTTTCATTTTGTTTTGTAGCCTATCCCCCTCCCCACAATTAAAGATAAACTGTGTAGTCATTTGCTTGTCATATGTTACGGGGTAAGCTCAAAGTTCCATAGTGAGAAAATTGTAGTTCTTAAGATTTTTATACAAAACTGCAGACAAGCCATTGATTAGGAAATCCACCCATACAATGTATAAAAGTGCAAACACAATTTGTGGCCGACTGATCAATGCCATAAAATATGTCTATAGACATAGGTAACATCTTAACAAGGTCCTTCTTTCATGTTTCTGCATTCTATTTCTCATATTATGTGCCTGGGAGAAAATATTATAGCTGTAATGTCTTAGGTAAATTCTATAGTAGATAAATATTGAAGAAACTTAAATCCATTTTAATTTAAATGGATTAATCCACAAGGAAATATTTTTCTATATTTGATCCTTGTATTTAAAAAAAATCTAAAGAATATATACTTTATGGACAGAATGGTCTGGATCATTCAGTTCACAGAATTTTTGTTGTAACAAAGTTAAATTGAGAAATTCAGCCAAAGCGATTTTACTTTATATCGATGTCATGCTTAATAGCAAATTTTCCAACAAGGAGAACACTGGATAGAAAATACTTATCATGAGTCAGCAAAACCAAGTCCTTATGACAGTTGAATACGTAGCAGCCACAGGATACTGAATTAAGAAGAATCCTCATATTTATACTCCTCAACAATTGGAGACAGGTATAGTGGATGAATGAGGTCATTTTATAAACTCATGAATTTTGTGTTAAGGGAAGATTGGACTGAAGTATAACTAATAGTTAAACATCTCAATTTAATTATTAAATTATAATAAAAGGGAAATTAAATATTGTTCTTTTATAGTGAAAAATAACGATGGGATACAAAACAGGTACGAAACTGTTTTGCAACATGAAAAAGTTCTAGAGATCTGTTGCACAACAGTGTGAATATATTTAACACTATTAAGCTATGTGCTGAAAAAAGGTTACGATGAAGACTTTAAAGTTATGTTTTTTTACCACAACTAAAAATACATATATATTAAAAAATAGTTATCAAAGATGCCGAAGATATTGGAAAAATGGAAAACACAAGATTTTGAATTTATTTGGCATTTGCATGAAAGAGAGTGTTTATCATTTTTGATGTATTTTTTTTTAACTAAGCAATGAGAATATTGAGCTTTTTTCATAGAAATTGCCTGTTTTATTGTAGTAGCTTATTGATAATGCTACTTGTTTCCATGAAATTAGATCTATACTCTGGAGATGGAAAAGTGTTGTTCACCAATAACATGTAAATTTTTATTCACTCTAGCAGGATTCATTCAATCATAAGCATATCTGAGATAGGGATCTGGCTGGTTAAATTCATCACCTTAATTGCTTTTCCTTCTGTACCAACACAGAGTGATGGATTTATTATTTGTTCCTCTTGTAATTTTCTACCGAGTTGATTCTTTTTATATTTTTTTTATTTTTTAATGATAGTTGACATTTAATGTTATTTTTTATTAGTTTCAGGTGTACAGCAGTGTGGTTAGACATGGATATAATGTATGCAGTCATCCCCCTATTACTGTCATTCCCACCTGGCGCCCGCCATGCATGTTGTAGTTACTACCATGTGATTGGCTCTATTCCCAATACTGTATGCTACGTCCCCACGACTGTGGTAACAACCATTTGTACTTCTTAACCCCTTCACCTTTTCCACTCAGTTGTTTTTGGGGGGCTATAGATGTTTTTGTGATAAAATTTTGTACCACTTCTCCTGAAATAAGTGATTAGATTGTATAAGTAAGCCACAGTTGATAGTCTTCATCAGGAAGAATGGCCGTGCACATATCTTTTTGAAAGAGTGTTTTGAATTTCTGTGGATGAATCCCCAGGAGTGGAATTGCTGGGTCATATGAGGTAGCTCTATTTTTAATCTTTTGAGGCATCTCCCTACTGTTTTTCATAGTGATTGCACCACTTTGCGACCCCACCAACGGTGCACAAGAGTTCCCTTGATGATGTAGTGCTCTTTATAATAGCAAGATATGGAAACAATGAAAATGCCCATCAATAGGTGATTGAATCAAGAAATCGTGGTACATACACACAATGGAATATGACTCAGTGATAAAAAAAGAATGAAATATTACCATTTGTAACAGCATGGATGGACCTTGGGTGAGCTAAGTCAGACTGAGAAAGACATACCGTAAGATCTCAGTTACGTGTGGAATCTAAAGAATTAAATGAACAAACAAAACAGAAACACTCAGATGCGGAGAAGAAACTGATGGTTGCCAGATGGGAGGAGGTTGGGGGCTGAGTGAGAAAGGTGAAGGGACTAAGCACAAATGGGTAGTTACAGGACAGTCACGGGGATGGAAAGTACAGCATGAGTAGTAGAGTCAATACTATTGTAATAACTATGTATGGTGTCAGGGGAACACTAGACTTACCAGGGGGTCACTTAAAAATGATAGAAAGGCCTAAGGACTATGCCATACACCTGAAACTAATGTAAAATAATATTAAATGTAAACTCTAATTAAAAAACAGTAGTCCCAGGGATGTGTACGCATCATAGGAAGTAGAGTCAATAATATTCGAATAGCTATGTCAGGTGTCCGATGAGTAGTAGACTTCTTGGGGTGACCATGTTGTGTGTGATATAAATGTCTAATGATGACATTGTTCTGGACGCCTGAAACTAATAGAAAATCGGCTACAAAGGAAGAAAGCCTTCTCGTGTTCCCCACAGAAACGGTTAATACATGGATGAATAGTATGTGGCCATTATGATGGCTGTGACTCTCATTAAAATAAAAAAGAAAGAATGTCTGGTGCTTCCACCTCAGTCCACTAAGTACTTTTAAACGCAAGTTGCAATGCCAGTAATAGTCCCGAGGCCGACCAGCTAGCATGGTGATGTGATGTTGTGATTAAAGCGGATGTGTATTCACCTGAGACCTAGCTTCCAGGCTCCAGATATTTGCAGAGGAAAACAACTCTCTATCTAGAGGCTAAAATCAGAGCATCCTACCCTTTGAGCCGATGCAATTCAGAGGAAGAAGCAGAGCTGTGTTCCTCAGAATCACAGCAGGCCTTAAGTGTTACAGAAAGAATGACCTGACATGAGCACGTTTGAACTCACCCTATGGGTGTTTAGACGGAAACCATTCATGACGCATCGCATGGTTTGAACATCAGAGGAACGCCCTGGGAGGACTGCTCTTCTCTCTTTAGCATGAATCAAATCAGTCCTGAGTTGTCCACCTTCAGTGAAGAAAACAGGAAACAAAAACAGGAAAGTAGACACTACTTTACGTTAGCCTGGAGGAGAAATGACTGGAAGAAATCTCACAAGCTCAGAAATCTGGACGTGACCTTGCTAGGGCCACCAACCTGCACGTTGAGAGCACCCCTCAGCTGATCCTGGAGTTTCTTCTGCCAAAGGCATTGGGAGATCTTCCTCTCCAAGAATAAACTCTCTGTTTTGTGCTTGGATCCCTGAGTCCTTCTTAGAAATCAATGAAAATTCCACGCATGCTCGGGTTTCATCAAACACAGCATATACTGTAAGAGATTAATTATTAAGGGTTTTATATGTATACAGTATTTGGGGATATAATAAGGAAGGGAATATTGCTTTTATCTCCTTTCCTCAGTTTTTCATTACTTGACACTATTTTATAACTTATATTTT
Source organism: Lyroderma lyra (assembly GCA_004026885.1). NCBI lineage: Eukaryota > Metazoa > Chordata > Mammalia > Chiroptera > Megadermatidae > Lyroderma > Lyroderma lyra. Next base: position 24,327 of record PVJL010005749.1, read on the forward strand.
CACTGGGAACAGAAAATGTGTTTGTTTTTCTCTATTCAGTATTAGTTATTCTGAATAATATTACTGCCATTATAACATTCATGGATAAACTTTGTGTTGAATATATTTTTTAAACTATGATGTCACGAGTTCCCTGGTGGTGTAGTGGCTAGGCTTCAGCGCTCTTAACGCCGTGGTCTGGGTTCAGTTCCCAGCCAGGGAACCACCCCTCCACACACACACAAACATATATATATATATATGTTTGTGTGTGTGTGTGTGTGTGTATATATGTATATGTATGTGTGTGTATATATGTGTATATGATGTCATTATTTGCTTCCAAAAATACAAATAAAATTTTTTGCTTATCAGTAGCAATACTGATTTGGGGATAATGTTTCTAAATTCCTATAATAAGCTGGCCTTAATGCTGTTTTTTGACTCATTATTTACTTTTATATCTTTGGAAGTGTGAATTCTTTTGGGTACATTAATGTTTTAAGAAATCAGAGGTATACTTCATTTAAGTAGGAAGGATTATATTAGTTGACTGTTTTATATTCTTTACAATTAATATACTTCTTTAATGCCCTTTTTTCTCTTTATTAAAAAAACTGGAAATCAGAGGAAATTTGTTGCCATACTTGACAATTATCTGAGAAACTTTTATTTAGTGTAATGCAACATTTTTATATGTCAGGCTAATTTTGGAAGACACTAACACATAAACATTTGTTGTGAAATTTTTAGAAATTTCTCACCATGGTAATACTAGGTTTATACCTTAACTGCATTTTAAAATTCGTTTCATTATAATTTGCAGTGGTTGTGATGTCTTGATCTGTCAGTTGAAAATAAATGGATGCTGAATAAAGTCTTGTGTACATACATGTATTATATGTTTTTTAGAACAGGAAAATGACAAGAGATAGTAATTAGCTATGTATTTTTATTTTCTCATGGCCACAGGAAATCCTCACATATTTTTACTTTCTATTATTTACATAACGGAACTTACTTATGGTTACAATTAAGTTTGAAGTTCTATGTGTATGAATAGTTTTATTACCAAAAATGAGCACATTTCCAGTTTACCAGGCTCGGGGGAAAAATGGACCCGTGACACCATGTAGGCAGTATCTTCCTGGAATACCACTTGTTAAAATAAAATCATGCTAAAGTTCGGATCCATGTGCCTAATCATTAAGCCACTCCTAATTGCTGATGCGGATATTGTCTGTATCTAAGACTTGTTAATTCAGTCATCGATTCATTCCTCAGAAGATGTTTGTTTTTGTTTGTTTGCTTGTTTTGGGGCTGCAGGCATTGTTCTAGGTCCTGACAGTAAAGAAGGAACACAGACAAAAAGTCAGTCCTCTATGGAGCAAACATTGCAGACAATGTACAAATGGGTGAGTAAGGCATGTAGTTGGCCTAATGGTCATGATGCAGTTTTAATCGGGGTGCTCCAGGGAAAGACAGATTGGAAGGAGGGGAGGAAATGAGCCATTTGGGTATCTTGGGGATGGGAGTTCTGGAGAGCAGAGATAGTGCACGGGGCCTGGGACAGGAACAGGAGGAGCATGGCAACAACTGACGTCAAAGAGACGCTGGCGGCGGGGGGCGGGGCGGGTAACATATCCGCTAAGGTGCAGTCTTGTCCGTTTTATAAAAGCTGCTTGTGGGGAGTTCCCTGGTGGTGCAGTGGCTTAAGGCTTCAGCGCTGCGGCCTGGGTTTGATTCCCAGTCAGGGAGCTACCCACATACCAAAAAAAAAAATTAAAAGCTGCTTGTGTTCTGAATCTCGTGAGATGCAGTCCAAGTCTTTTGAGTGAGGTGATTGACGTTGGAAAAGATGGACGTCAGACGCTGGGTTACGAAGAGATCTGAGACGCAGATCACCGGCAAGGCCAAGGCCATCACCCGGACAAGGGTCTAACGGTATGGTTGGCTCTGTGGTCGGGTTTCCGAACGGGCAGGACCCGCTGACAGCTGGAGTACGGGCTGCGGGATGAAAAGCTCACAGAAAGGATCCCAAGGTGTCACGTTTGGTGGACGAGTGCAGGGCCGCCGTTAGCTGAGACGGGCGGAGTGAGCACGCCCTTGGCGTTGCCAGTGGCAGTGCTGGCTGACATGTACTCATCCAGAGTTGTGAGTTATTATTAACCTTCTGCCTTCACTTGAATGATGAGTTGTATGGTGCCCCTGGACACAGGGAATAAAGCAGGAGGAGCAGGATTTGGGGGGAGTCACTGGATCGTTCCTGACCGGTAAGATTTAAGTGACTTTTAGGTGTCTGAGTGCAGATGCACTGGTGATTTGGCTGGGAGTTGAGAATTGATTTGATGGATGAGGTTCAGGCAAGATAGTCATATCTGTGGGCAGTCAGCATGTGCATGACATTTGAAGCCAGAGACTTCAAGTGATCACCAATCTGAAATCCCCAAATAAATATCAATGAAGCACATTCATTTCTCTGCTACTGTTGCATTCCTTCAAAAGAAATGATTGCTTTATATATTGCTGTCTCTATCACTTGAACGTCTAGAACAAATGGATTGACATTTCCTGGTATAAAATAACAATGACCTATATTGCGTCAAAAGAAACACTGCATTTGTACCGGCCAACCTCAGCCGCCGCCTCACGATACTGCTGCCCCACACTCCCTGTGTCCTGACCGTTCATTCTTTATGTGGTTATCATGTTGAAGCACTTATTATTTTCCATGGGCTCATTTGAAAACTTTCTGGCTTAGGGAAGATAAAAGTTGGAAGCCTAACACAAAGGGAGATAAGGCCTCCTGAGATGAAAACTTAACTTTCATTCTCTTCTGCATGTGGTTTTAATTCTGTGCATGTAGGTGAAGCTCCTAGTAGTTATTTGCTGTCTGATAAGATTGGGAATTGATGAACATTTCTGGTCCCCGAGGAGGTGATACGGATGGAGGTCACTATGCTAAGAGAATGAAGACGCCAACCTTACCTCCAGGAAGCTACGACGTACATCACAAAACTTGCAAGCCACCTTTTGAGAAAATTTTTCAATATTTTAGGAATTTACCACAGAGTCAATTGTTACTCACAACAAATCAGGAAACAGATGAAAGGATACGTAATCTAAAAACGTTATTTTAATTTCATAACTGTCCCGTAATTACAGACTAAAATATTAAGGTTATATATTGTGTACATGTTAATAACTGTTAAGATTCACTATTATATATGGATGAATAATAGCATCCCTTTAGAAAATACTTCACCAGTTCTGTATCTTACGATTTTGTAGCGATTTATAATTTACTACATTGTAAATGTTACTTTCAATAATTTGACGTAAGTTGAATATACAATTATTTCTTCACTACATAAGGATCAGTAAATAGTGTTACATTTCTTTTAAAATATTAATTGTTACTGCTCAACTTTTTCCTGATTTTTACAATTAATGGCCTTACTTTTAATCAGAAAAATTAAGTAATCAGTTTCTATTTTCACCATCAATGTTGATTTTCCAGTACATGTAACATGTTAAATAAAATCAATTATTTTTAATATTACCCAGAGTTTAATTGAGTATAGCTTCAAAGAATAGCCTAATGCCCCTAATTGCAAAGCCTCAAATGACGAGCTGATTTCACAAGACAGTTGTGACAGAGGACATTTTTAAGCAGGGGACGAGGAGATGATCACATTAGGAGTGTAGAATCTCTTGATATGGAGGCAAAGAATCATTTGGGCCTCCCCAACTGTCTGAAGTGCTCACGGAAGTTTCCAAGAGAATCCACCGAAAAAGAGGCTTTTCTTGTATGCTACAGAAAGGAAGAAAAAGAACTAAAACGCATTTTGACGTTTTTTCAACAATTGTTTGCCTTTTTCTTGTCCTCCACCCTGCCTCACCCGGGCCACAGGTGTAATACACTTTTCTATTCTGAGTTTTTAAAAGTATTTTATATTTTTCAGTTATAGTTGACATACAGTATCATGTTATTATCAGGTATACCAAAGGTAAGTAGCCATTTCCAGAACTTACTCTGTTGACAGGAAAACTTGTTTTAGTCCTCAATGCATGTCTTAACAGCAGAGCTGTTAGTAAGTTGAATATCGGTTCACTCCTCTCCCCTGTCACTGTTTTAGTTTTATGACCTCTAATTTTTTGTGTGTGTGTGCAGAAAAATGCACATCATCGGATTTTGCTGTCAATAAAAAGGGCAGATGGTTAATTGAATGAGCAACAGTGGTGAGCTAATTGCTCTCATATGTGTCGCCAGACAGATCAAAGGATCATAAAGCATCTGAGCATTGATTCATTAATGGCATCTGAGCATCGACTCATTAATGAGCAACATAGGTGCAGGCCATTTTGCTCTTTTATTTTGGCTTCTCGTTAACAGCCTAACTCGCTGGCATTTTTGACCCGTGCAAATACCCGACTGGCTTTTTGACGACATCCCATTTCTCTCTGAATCAAAGATTTCAAAGTTGACTTTGTAGAAAGCACACTTGTTCTCTGTACATGTTGGAGAAATGGTACCAGGTCGCAGTTTTGTTATTTATTTATGCTCGCTTCGTATCCCCCACATATTTTGTTACTTAAAGAGGTGACTACAACTTTGTTTTATGGATGCATACACCCTCATATGCTCGCAAAGTTGGTCCAGAGAGGATGGCCCATTATTTTGAGAGATAATGTGCGACCTCAGCGCTAACACTGATTCTATGACCCAATGCCCTAGGAGCGTCCACCCAAAGATAAACTTCTCTCCAGATGAAGACATATGCAGGTCTCCGTAATTGTCTCCGTGTTGACGTTTGTCCGGGGGTAAGTCCATAACTCGAGCGGTTCCTGCTATGGGACGACCTGGCGGGATCCTACAGTCCCCACGTAATGGGAGCAGTAATGCTGTCTTGTTGTTTTCTGGTTTGTCTCCCGAAGTGCTTGCTTCTTTCTGTCTCCTTATCAGGTTATTTCTTCAACTTGTTCATCTGCTGCGTAGCCTTGAGTACTACTCCTTCATTCCAGTCATGGAGGTAAGTGGTGATGACACAACACCTGCTCCCCCAGAGGAGCCAACTGTCTAACGAGGGAACTAGACAGCAGTCACCTCAGAGCCACAGGAGAAGCACGAGGTGCACACCTGGAGGATGTCATTTAAGTAGGTCAGGAGGAAATACCGGAGGAAGTGACACTTACGCTGAATTTCAAAGGAAAACTAGAGGATAGCTGGGAGAATCACGTGGCAAAAGCATTTCACAAAGAGGACTCGCCGTGCAATGGCCCTTGGGGGAGGGGAAACGAAGGTCAATGTGACCAGAATGGAGAGGCAAAGGACGTAATGCGAGCACGATCACGTTTCTGGGTCAGAATTTAGATGTTTTTCGCCTTGTGCCACCCAGTCCCTTGCCACATTTCATGGTGGCTTTATAGTTGCTCATGTGGTGGCACAGTAGGTGGCTTGCTAGCCTGTTGACCACGGTTAGCTCCTCTGTTACTGTGTTCACAACCCTTAACCTGCTGTGGAGCCCGATTGAAGAGCTGGATGGAATTTGAAATATCGTCCTTGTATTTTCAGCATCTGGCATGGTTTTGAACACATTGACAGTCATAGAGATGTGCTGTTGAATGAAAGAATACCACATATGGCCCATGGTGTGGCAAGGCTTGCTTTACTCTGACATTAGTCTTAAAGATGAACTTCCTAAGGCATTCAGGTGACAATAGGGCCCTATTCTCAGGGAGTTGATTATCTATTTAGACAAGATGGGCTATAAATGCAAGTGATTATCTTGGGCTAAATGGGAAGTGATACATGAACAAGTGGGGACAAATGCTGAAGACACAACGCACATCCTAAAGGAACCTAAAGGAAGAAGCATGTAAAGTGACATGGGATGAATCAAGGAAGGCTTTTAAGATGAAAGTATTTTTGACTCATTTAAAATGGGAGAGGGACGTTTATTTTCGAGAAAAGTATTTCCACGAATCTCTGCCCTCAGTTTTCACGGAGAGGTGGTCTTTGGGCTTTGTCGCTTTGGCCGAGTGCAGGTGGCCCATCAACATGCTCTCTTTAAGGGCCCTTTGTACCTGTAGAATAAACGCAAGCTGTTTGACAGCAGGCACGCTTTCGGTGTTTGTGCTCTTGAAGTAGTATTTCCCAAACTTAAGACAGCAGCGGATCTACCTGCCATGTGTGTATTTGAAAAAAAATTACCCTGGTTATAAATGTACAGGTTTAAAAAGTCTGCAAGTCGTGAGATAGTATAAATATTCTAAATAGTAAAAAAAACAAAGCAGTATCCACTTTCATTCCCATTTCCTGTTCTCTGGGGCAACTATTTCCACCATCATTAGCACATTATTCTGGTTTAATTTCCTATTTCTAAGCTGTTTGTATTGCTACTTTATTCTTGTTCATTTACAAAATTGGAGACTCATGCATTGACTTTAAATTCCGCCTTTAGACTCTCCCCACCTCCTCAGACCCACAGCCCACGCACGACACTCCTCACCCTCACTCCCTCAGGAGTTACGGTGTGTAAAACCGATGGCTGCCCCATTAATGAGACTTCTTCCCTCCTGTCCAATATTCGTTCATCCTAGAATTCAGAATAGTCGTGGTGTCACCCATCCCTGGTTTGTTTTGTACATACTTCATCCAACTCCCAACCCCCGCCAGGTGTAAACCTCTATTTTTAATACGTTCAAAGACGTTAGCTATTCTATGACTTTCCTTTCAGAGAGCCTCTTCCTGGAGCCTTGGGACCCACTGTGACACTGACTGCTCACACTCCAGGCTTCCTGCTTGGCAGGTGTCTTACACCCTCCGATGGTCCCGTGAGTACCTTGTGGGGAAGCTGTGTCATCTGCAGGCGTTCCTCTTCCTACGTGTTCACTCCCTTGATTCGGTGGAACCTATGCTCAAGTATCATTCTGGATTGAGAGTCTATTGAAAGTGCCCTGTTTGAAGTTTAAAGGTCCATTTGAGTAGTCACCTATGCGGGAAGTGGCTTTCATTCACAATTGGAAACAGTGTCTTTGTGGACAAGGCCAGAGCCGTGTTTTACAGTGAAGTCTCATCGGCCCTCGGTGTTAGTGAGTTGCGGGTGTACAACGTAGTGATGGACATTTATATACGTCACAGTGTGGTGACCCGCAGCACGTCTGGGGGTTGTCATCTGTACTCGGTTTGATCCTTCTAATTGATCTTTGTTTGAAGGCTGTCTTCTTACTCTCCCTCTTACAGAAATCCATAGGGTAAATTATTTTCATCCCAATCCTAAAAGTTTACAGCGATGTGCCTTGATACCGGGTGACATTTTCTTTCTTTTTTTTAAATGATTTCCACTCATACATTTCTCTATTTACTCTCTGTATCTCTTCAAATTTCGGTGGTGTTATTTCTGAATTCCCTCCTAATTTTATTATCTTGTCTTGACTCTCCACATTTTCTCCTACTCTCTATTTTAACTCAGTCTTTTTATTCTACTTCTTGGAAAGTATCATTTTGTTTTTTTACATAGCCTACCTTTTATTGACTTTTACCTTTCTGCACTTACATTTTAATCACAAAAGTAATATTTGGAGCTCTGAATACTGTGGTTGGGGCATTCTCTTTATTTAATGAAATACCATGTTCGTATTCCTTAGAGAATATTACTGGTAGTTTCGAAATTTTCTTCCTTGCATATTTTTGTGTCCTCCATACTGCTGCCCTCCGTTTCAGCTTCCGTCTGATACACGAAATTGTTTCCAGGGTGTCTGGTGAAAAGAATGACATGTTCTGTGCACGGCTCTGCGTTTGGGTAAAATGTTGCTTCCGCTCCAGTCGGCTGTCAGAATCTCATGAACAGAGCAACCTCATTCTGAGCCTTAACATAACTTGGGGACAAATGGATTGGGGATTATTTTGAAACGGGATGAAAATGATCAAAAAATTCAATATTTTAATAAAGATTTTACAGTGTGATTTATTTCACAATTTTCTGTGTTCATATTGTTAAGAAGTTCAGCTTTAGAAAGCACTTTAATAAGTTATTTTATTAATAGACTGCATATATCTGTTTATATCGAGTGCATAAGAAAGAAAACTAAAGATCTTTTTTCTCTTAGTGTTAAGGCAGATGTGGTGTCACATTAATACACTTAATTTGAAATCCAAATTAATGATGACAGTTTTACATTACGAGAGGACTCTGACTGGCTGTGTGGGCACTGATATGACTGCGTGGGATGGGATTCATTAAGTCTTTTACAGAAATACTGCAAAAGCACATTTTATGAAGGAATAACACTTCAAAAAAGCGGTGCTTTGCATGAGAGAAAGTGTGGCCCAGTACTTGTAACACAAAAATCGAAGTGAACATCCTGCGGTTCACTCTCCTTTATTGCACTGATTCTGTAAGCAGTGGTTGATTATTTGGCATACTTTTCTGTATTTTATTTCTTAGGCTCTATTTAGATTTCGTGAAGCTGACCAGTTTTAAGTAAATTCTCGCATGATGTTTTGTTATTGTATATGATCGTCTAACCTGCACCCTAATCAATATGTAGAACTTTCCTGTCACCTTAGCAAGTTCGTTCCTGTCTCTTGGCCTTCAGTCCCCTCCCCTGTTCTTGTCTCCAGGCAACCACTGGCCTGCCTTCCATGTTACTAGTTTTTCTTTCTAACATTTCATATTCATAGACTCATGCTGTGCATGGTCTTTTGGATTTGATTTCTTTTACTTAGCTTGGTGTTTTTGAGATTCATCCATATTTTGGGATGTTTTTACATTCAGATATTTTTTCTTCATTGTGGTACAGGTATGGATATACAACATTTCTTTTAGTCTTTACTCACTGGTTGATGATTTGGTTGCTGTGAGGTTTTGTCAGCCTAGTGACTGTTCATTTGTATTTGGTTGTTTTCTTAGCTTATACCATAACGAGAAGTGTACCGATACTTGAGCGAGGAAGAATAACTCCAGGGTACGGAGAGCGCATCCGCGTTCCCTAATCCCGAGACCCCTTATCTATGGCATACAAAGCGAGTATCTGGGGGGGACGTAAGTCACAACGATGTTTGCAGCCAATCGGCTGTTCTGTCATTTAGGGCAGGTTTCCAGCCAGAGTATTTGCTGGCTGTCAGGAGAAAAGGAAGTCTGTGCTGGGAGACGATGGGGCCCAGAGGGGCAGAAATGGCGCTGAAAAAGACACTGAGGAGCACTGAACACAGAGTAATCTGCTAATTTCCTTACCGTTTTCTGCCTCCTGCTAGTCAAAGGCACCTGTCCCAAAGCACCCCCCAAAAAATAATTTCTAAGAGTCGCTTGGCATAACGACAATAATAGCTTTCATAAGAAGTTTGCATAGCGTTTTGAATGTTTAAATCCTTGCCTTCACTGTGTGTGTTAAGTGACTTCAGGACAGCTCCGTCCCCGCCGACCCTCCTAATGAGTGGTGGGCACCCATTCCTCACAGCCCTGCTCGGTTCCCGTAGACTCGTGCCTGTGGCTTCCTTTGTGGAGTCGGTCCCTGTCACACTTGGTGTCCCTCCTGTCCTGCTGCCTTCTGTTTGCCCAGCATTATCGTCTTTTCCAAAGAGCCCCGCCTCCTCACGGTGGGCCCCAAGTTATTGAGAAGGCAATAAATGTCAGTGAAAATTGACATTCTTTCCTTTGCATTCAGGCCTGATTTTGTGCATTACACCCTGTCTCAGCTAGTAGTTACTGATTTTATCCCTGTTTGTGGGCAAAGACCTAGTGCAGGGTGTGTTTGTGTAAACGGGTGGGAAGAGTTTGGGTGGTGAAGCACCTCCTATTAATCAAGAGGAGTGGAACACATTGTTTCAGTGTTCATTCAACTTCAGTCTTGCGGGAGAACCTTCACATAGGACATTTTTTGCTCGTTCTTTTGATATTTTGCTATGAGTTTCAGTGCATATTGATTTTACTTTCCTGTAGTTATTCAGAAACTATGAAGTGATACGTGCTTCATGCGAGGAGATATTTTTCAAACTCTGTTTTTGCAAGGGTCACGATTCCTTACGATGTGACAGTAGGTGATGTTCTCTTCAGCTGCTGAGACCTCTGAGCAGCATTGTTTGCTTTTCAGAAATGGCAGTAAAGTAGAACCCTGTGATGCGCTGAACTCGGTGTTTTGCTCAGAACTCGGACGCCACTCACAACTTTTCCCAAGTACCAGATCTAGAAATTTGAATCAAGACTATGGCTTAAAAAGGTTTGTCTCTTTGCAATTCATACTCACAAACTAAAACTCAGAAGCGCAGAAAGACAGTGAACTGTTTCTGTCATTCCCGCAATCTTACAATGTTTTTATCCACCATCAGCAAAACCATGTAACCATTCTCTAAAAGGGGACACCCAGGATTTGAGTCACTATTGCCTGCAGTACTCAGCTTAAGAGAAACTTCAGTTGCTTTTTCTTCTAAAGCTGTAGATTGGTTTGCACTGTTACTTTCTTCTACTTGAATCTAAAATTGCATTAATGGTGCTTGATCTGAAACTGTTAAACTCTTACATGCTGAATTCAAAATAATTAAAACATTTTTACACCAGTGTAAAATTCTAATTTCCTTTATGAATGTTAAATAACGGAAGTAATTAAAGTCAAAAGAAGTTATACGTTGTAGTATATATTAGTCACAACATTCAAGCCATGTTGCATCCAGAAATAAATTGTGCATAAGGAATAAAATTGAGTACATTATAATTTTAAGCATTGTTTCTATAAATATACTACCTAGCTGGCTGAGGAAGGAAGATGTTTAATTCTGTAATGCTTCTCCTGTTCATGAAAATCATTTTAAGTATTCTGTATTCTCTATTTGGTTTATCTTTGGATATCATTTACCTCACATTGATAAAACACCCTCAGAAAATTATTAATTTTTCTAAAATATCCAGGCACATATTAACCAAAAAAAAAAAAAAGGTTAAAGTTATACCAAAGAATTGAAAGCATTTCTTGGAGGAAAGGATTGCAGTGTGCGCCTGCAGGTTCCGGTGCTGAAAAGCACAAAAGGTGATTTTCTTGCAAACGATACTGCTGGCTAGGTTAAGGGGACATGCAAACGAGGGAGGCGAGCCCTACCGGGAAGAAAGCAAGGCCCCTAGTGTCCGTCTAGCGCTGCACTTGCAGCGTGTTTACTGCTCAAGGGCGTTTTGAGCAGAGTTCAGCCACACGTCTGGCGACTTCACATCAGCTGAGGGCTGAGGCCCAAGCTGCACGCGGCCCCGCGTCCTCCGTAGCCTCCCGCGTCCTCCGTAGCCTCCCGCGTCCTCCGTAGCCTCCCGCGTCCTCTGTAGCCTCCTGCGTCCCCGTGAGCCCTCTTAGCCATGCCGCTTCCGTTTCATTTTCTCCATGAAAACGACAGAGGAAAAGTTCGCAGCCATCTCTTTGGAAAGACTCTCGGAGCTAAACACGGCTCACCCAAGTTTCTGGAAGCGATGAGAGGGAGAGAGAGACTTAAATGAGTCTCGGGTGTTAGACGTTTGAACACCTGGCTGCTTGTCCCAAGTAACGTTCATTTTGGTTTCACCCAGATACGAACCATAAATATTGACCGCACTTACCAGTTTTCTGCTTTGGGCTGCAAGGGCACGTCTTTGAGTACGTGTATTTTTCCCAACTCTAGTTCCTCCCTTTTCTTCTCCTACAGCCTGGTTACTATCAATCGAGGGTACTTTTTAGCTAGGGAAGGGATGGTCTGTAAGTATTTCCTGCTCTTCTTGCCATGTGAGTTTTGGACGTGCAAGAAAATATTCAGACAGACCTGAGAAAAGTCGGTGGCAGGGGCTCCAAAATGAAGCCTGCAGTCGTGGTTTCATTAGCAAATAGGTCAAGGAGGAGAGAATTTCTTGAGTCACCAAAAGTTTACGGAAAGGTAAAACCCTCACCTCCCAAATCCAAAGAGAATCACCACTTACTTTTTGAAAACATCTTACTCTATATCCTATTACGTACACAAAAATAATGTTTTAAATAAATTGACGCTCCTATACCCTTTTCTCACTTAGTAATCAATAAAATAAAGTAGACTTCCATAAGTTCAATGTCAACATCAATAAAAGGGACCTTCATAAATTTTAATGACTGCAGAATTTTACATCATATAAATGTATCAATTTATTCTTTTACTAAAATTAAAAACCCTAAATAACTAATAAACTATAGATACAGATGGTACTGTAATTAATGTACAGTTATGCCTCCATATCCTCCAACATGATTTTTCACATTCAAGATTATTATGGCTCTGTCAGGGGTTTTTCATTTCCATGTATTTCTGGAATCAGAATGGTGATGTCTTAAAAACAAAAGAGAATACCCTGCTGGGTTTTGATTGAGATTTCATTTAATATATATCTCAGTTTATATTCAACCTCCACTTCATGAATCCATTTGTATTGCACTTAATGAACTCACGGCGAATTTTGTTCATAGTTTTCTATGTAGAGGTGTTGCCCATTTTCATTAGATTTATTACCTGGTGCTTGAAATGTTTTTTAATGTTAATGTAAATGACATCTTTTTAACAGCTTCATTCTTTAATTGCTTATTACTATCATCTGGTAACAGTTGACATGTCTATATTGACTGTGTATTCTGTGACCTCACTAAATTCACTTACTGTGTCCACTAATTTTCGTATAGATTGTTTTGGATATTATATCCTTGGCACATACTATTTGTCTGTGAATGATTATACGTTTTTTTCCTTTTTCCAAAACTTTATACCTCTTATTTATTCCCATGCCTTCTTGAAGTAGCTAGAAACTTCATGATAACATTGAATTGACCTTATGATATTAGTACCTTTGTCTCATTCCTAATTTCAACTGGAAAACTTTCACTATTTTATTATTAAGGATCAGGTTTGCTACAGGTTTTTGTTGCTACTTTTCATTGACTAAAAGCTTTTAACTTAAATGAGTCATTACATTTTATTAAATGTTTTTTCCCTGTATCTACTGACATGATCATACGATTTTTCTCCTTTACTCTGTTAATTTGGTGAATGTCCCAGATTGATATTCAAATGTTAGACTAACCTTTCCTTCCTGAAATAAACCCACCTCTGAAGTAATGTATTTTCTATATAGGATCTATAGAAAATACATTACTTCAGAGGTGGTAATAATTTTATTTAAGACTTTTGCATCTATATTTATAATGGCAAAGAACTGTTCCTTTTGTTTCTCACCAAGGTTATGCTGGCTTCCTAACACAAATGAAGAAATTGATCCCCTTTTTGGTTATTGAGTGGAAGAGTCTGTAAATAGTTAATGCTATGTTGTCCACATACTTTAGGAAGAAGTCACTGGTCAAGATACCCGGATCTAGAGATTTCTTTGTGTGAAGCATTTTCACTGGTGGAGTTAATTTATTTAAGAATTAGAGACCGACAAAGACTATGTCCTCTCTGTCATTTTTCAAATTTACTTTTTAATAGAAATCTGGTCATTTAATCCAAGGTTTTAAATATGTTGGCATAAAATAATTTATATTAACCACTATTATATGGTTAATCTGTAATGCTGCCTTGGTATATTGGTAAATAGGGTCATCTCTCTTATTTCAATGTTAATCAATGTTACTAGTTTTTCCACAGGGGAAAACTGTTATTTTAAATTTTTATTGATTATGCTGTGGTTATATTGTATTATTTCTTATTGGATTTTGCTCTTATCTTTATTACTTCATTGCTTACATATTCTTTTGGTTTAATTTGTTGTAATTTTCTAGCCTGTTGAGTTATATGTTTAGATCATAAAATTTTAGTCTTTTTTTTTCCAAAATTACATTTAAAGCTATTAAAAATCATTTAAACATTGATTGGCTATATCCTGCAAGTTTTGATGTATCATATTTTATTATCTTTTATTTTCAAAATATTTTAAATTTTCTGTCATTTTTTTCTGACCTAGAGTTATAAAAAGTGTATTGCTCAATTTCTAAATATTTGTATTTCTTCAAAGCATCTTACTGATCATTTTAACTTAATTTTCACACAATCAGACAATACACTATATGACTGTATCCCTTTATCATTTGCTGAGAATTACTTTGTTGACTAATACGGTCAATTCTGGCCAAGTTTCTGTGTGTGTGTGAAAGAATCTGTATTGTGTATTATTTGGATGTTGTATTATATATGTTAACAATTGGGTCAGTCTTGCCAAATCATTGTTCAAATCTCTTGTATCTACTGATTTTTATTGGAGTGCTTGTTCTCTCACAGAGTCTGAGAAAATCTCCAACTGTATTTGTGTATTTGTTTAGTTCTCGTGTTTGTTAGTACTTTGTATGTTTTGAAGCTATATTATTAGAAGCAAATGTAAGATTTTGCATATTCCTTTTGAACTGAATCTTTTATCATTATAAAATGACTCTATCTCTAATCATACCTATTGTCTTAAGTCTGCTTTGCTGGATATTAATGTAACTATACCACTTCATTTCACTTTGGTTAGTGTTGGCCTGGTAGTTACAATTTCATTCTTTCATACTTTAAACTGTTTTTTGGAGAAAGATTTAATTGAGTTCTGCTTTGGTTTCTGAATTTTTCACAATTATTATTTATATTAGTTAAGTACTTCTCTGTGAAAATCGACCTGAAAAAGCTCATGTGGGAATAAGCATTATATTTTGCTCACAATGCTATATAGGTCCACTGAGGTGAACTGGGTTTAGGATCTGCTGACTGGGTCGTTTTGCTCTGCGTGTAGCTTCCTCTTCAGAGCCAAGAGGCTAACCACAGCATATTCTACTCATACCAGCGGTACATGTACAAGAGAACGTGCCCAACCGCACGGATAAATTTGAAACCTCTGCTTGGGATACCTCTGCTAACGTTTCATTGTCTAAAACAGGGCGCATGGCTGAGACCCAAGTCAAGTTGAAGAGTCCAGTGGAGAAACTCAAATTGTGGAGTGTGAAGAGGTATAGATTCCACCAAGTTATGCAAGGTAGGCTTCATCTTTTTGTGCCACTTGCATTGTGATGAATTGCTGCTGGACCTGCCTGACCATGTCTCTGTGAGTCTGACAGAACTCACGTTGTTATGGCCGTTTGGTGTCCATTGTCAGGTGTGATGTCTCTGTTGGTCCCTAGTAGCCTGCTTGGAGCTATTTTTTATTCATTTCAATAGCTATGACAAGTAACATGACCTTGCTCTAGAACTGTGGTGTGCCCTCAGCGGTGCAGCCCTATGTGAGCAGGGCGCGGGTCCCAGGGACTCACCGGGTGTGTCCAGTCGGTTTTGCAAAGCTAATACAGACTGAGTTCTGACACCAGTGCCGGCCTGTGACAACTTCACACAGCACCCCGAGAACACCGCAGCCAGCCACCGCTTGCCTTGGGCTCGCTAATGCCCCAAAGCTGCCCAAGAGCGACTGCGGAGCAGGCCTGGTGCTGCTGTCAGTTTCCGCAGCTTGTGGGCGGGGCTGGCCTCCCGGGTTTGGGGCGTGGTCCTGCCCCCCCCCCCCCCCCGCTCTAGGTGGGCGGGGCGGGATTCCAGGGGACTAAGGGGCGTGTTTCTACCAAGTCCCTGCAGTCTTGGCTCCAGCACCCCTGCAGGACGAGCGACCACCCCCCCAAAAGTGCCCCAGGGACATCACACCAGCCACCACCCGCCTCGGGCCCTCAGGTCCCCAAGAGACACTACAGCGTAGGCCCTAGGTCACCTCCCACCAGCAAGCGTTTCTTGAGCCCCTGCAGCTGGGCCCCTGCAGAGAGCCTTCTGCAGCCTGTGGGGTGGGGCCAGCAGCCCAACAGTCAGACCTGTACCCGGGCGACGTAACCCCTGCTGTGTGGGGGCGGGGCCTGGGCGACGTAGCCCCTGCTGTCGTGGGGCGGGAACCTGGAGCGTCACTAACGTGGTGCGCACGCATGGATTCCACCAGACCAATGGGGTCTCAGTTTGGCTCTTTGGGGACAGGCTCAGCCCTGAAAAGACCGCGTCCTTCCATAGGCTACACCTGTCTGGCTCCGCACCAATGGGGTCTCAGATTGGCCCTTTGGGGGCAGGCTCCACATGGAAAAGATGGCGCCCTCCTGCAGGCTACACCTGAAGCAGGCTACACCTGAAGCAGGCTACACCTGAAGCAGGCTACACCTGAAGCAGGCTACACCTGAAGCAGGCTACACCTGAAGCAGGCTACACCTGAAGCAGGCTACACCTGAAGCAGGCTCCACGCGGGGACAAGGGTTCCCCCTGCCCCCACCTCGAACCTGCATACCTCAGTCTGTCCCTGTTGGTCCCTGCGACTCCCGAGTTGCCGCCCCTGCACCTCCCGAGCTGCTGCCACTGCACGGAGCCCAGGTGGGTGTTTACGGGCGAATGTGCGTGTGTGCCTGGAAGGGGGCGTCGGGGTTTGCAGCCGCCTCCTGTCTCACCGGGTTGCTGACTGTCACTGTCAGATGTTGTGGGGACATCTCCTCCCAGCTCAGAACCCCTGGGCTGGGGAGCCTGGTGTGGGGCGGGGACCTCGCTCTTCATGGGGGACCTCCCTCTTCAGGGGGGACCTCAGCACCGAGGTGTCCCTCCTGTGTTCAGCCACTATCGGTGGCGTTGTGGTCAGCCCAGTTCACGTTGCCGCCCCTCCTGCCGTGCCCACCTGGCCTCCTCTTTATATCCTTGCTTATGGGTGTCTTTTCAGCTCGTTTTCATGTGATTCTTGAGGTTGATTTTTTCCATAATTTATGTGTAATTTTGGTGTGATCCTGGGATGAAGTAGGTATGGCGTTTACCTAAACTGCCATCTTGGGCCATTCCTCTCTATTTTTTCCTTTTTCTTTCTGAATAGGTTTCTGTTGTGTGGATAGTATATGTATTATTTACAACTTGGGGTTATTAGGACTGAAGCTGTCATCATTCACATACAAGTCACGATAGAGATACATGTTTTCATTTCTCTGGATAAATGGCTGGAAATGCCATCATGATTTATATGCTAAGCTTGTGTGACTTTATAATGTTTCCAGGGTGGCTGTATTGTTTTATTTTTCCATCAACTATGAGTAACACTTTCTTTGCTCCATATTATCTTCAGCATTTGTTATTGTTGGTCTTTCATATGTTGCAATTCTAGTGAAGAGGTATGTCTTGCTTTTAATGTTCATTTTACTGCTAGTAATGATGTTGAGCATGTTTTCGTGTGGTTATTGACCTTTAGTGTGACCATTAGTGTATCTTCTCTAGGGAAATGTTTTGTCAAGTTTTTTGTCCATATTTTCATTGGGTTGCTTGTGTTTTTACCACTAAATTATAAAAGTGTCTTATACATTCTGCATATTAGACATTGGACATGTAAATGCTTCGTGAATATTTTCTCCAAGGTTTGGCTTCCATTTTCATCTTCTTAAGTCTTTGGAAGAGCATAAGGTTTAATCTTGAAGTCTAATTTATCAAGTTTTACTGGTATGCTATCTAGGTGACCTTGCCCACCCAAAAGTCACAAAGATCTTCTGTCTTATTTTCTTTTAGGAGTGTAATATGTTTTATTATAGCGTTTAGGTTTATATTTGTGACCAAAAAAAAAAAATCACAAAATATTTAAGTTATCAGACACAACCTTAAAAAAAGTATAAATAATATTTTCAAGCATATAGATTAAAAGAGGGAATTATGTTAGAGATACGAAATTTCAAACAAATCAAATGGAAGCTCTAGAACTAAAAATACAGTAATTGGTATTAAGAATTAATACTGAGATGTGTGTAGTAGAATGTATATAACAGAGTGAAGTATTAGTACAATTGAGCAAAAATGGTTTTGTTAATCCTGGCAGCTCCAGGATTGCCAGACATATCAAGTAAAAATAACAGGATACCCAGCTAAAATTCAGTGTTAGATAAACAATGAGTAAGTTTCAATAGGAAAATTACTTTAAAAATTACTCATTGTTAATTTGCAATTTACATTCAGTTGAGCATCCCTCACTTTATCTTCTAATCTGTTGCACTTTTCATTACCTGAACTGGCAGCGTTCTTTCTTACATCTTAAAAAATACAGGTTCATGGATGATTTCAAATATATACACTGCCTGACTTACTTTGAGTGAAACATTTTTTTCCTGTTTGTTAACTGCACGCTAAAGCTGTGTCTAACAACAACTTTGTGTGACTAGTTTAAGGTACTGATGGGTATGGTTTCTTTTTGGCTCGAACTGCAATGCTTTTACCTTGTTCCTAAAGCGTTTACTTCACCTTGTGATCTCTGTTCTCTCATCACCTTTGGCTCTGGTTTCAAAGTAAACACACACAAGTCAGTTACACTGACTCCGTCCTCCCCCCGCCCCCCATATCCAGTTGTCTAATTTCGTAACTGCTGCAAGCTGGGAAACTTTTGTAAAGCTGTTTGTTCTGATTTCGTACTGTATATATGACTTCGAATGGCTTGTGCGTGCGTTCATTTAATAAAATACAGTTCTTAAAATCCATTTGTCAATTGTCCCATTTGCAAATTCGTGCCAGTATTTACCTATTAGGGAGACCCATTTGCCTTCTGAACCAGCGTGATTGTTGGTTCTGTCTTCAGGGGATCAAAGTGAACAATATTTATGAAATTGGGACTCATTAATATGTATATATATGCACATGTATTTATATATGTTTATCTATCATTTTTAAACTTACACAATTCAAGTTTGTCATACCTGTGTGTCATAAATTACTTCTGATTGCTTTCATTTAATTTTCTCTTCCTTTCGCAAGTAGCTCTACTGCTTTTAAAATGTATGTTGATATTTTAGTAAATTGCAAATGCTCCTTTATGTCTTTTCTGGAATTTTTAATGGGGCGTGACCATTTAAAAAATTAGCTCATTCCAAAATTTGGCTTTAAAATATCCACACAGATACCATGAGGACACACTGCGAATTGAAGCCTCATCCTCCAAGTTGTCATTCCATATCTAGGAAAATATTTAAATAACATTTATTAAAAATACTTCAGTGCTAGTAATTAGCATGCTATTCTGGTATGGTATGTGAGGTCGGACAATTAATTTTGCCAACTCGTCCAAGACAAAGTGGTACATCCCTCACTGCTGAGTGTCACTACGGTCACCTTCGAAGGACTCCCCTTGGGAAGCTGTGCACCTACGCCAGCGCCTAGTCCACCCTTCAGAGCCGTTTTGGAACTCTTTTTCTGGAATGGCCAGCAGAGGTGTCATTGTACCCTGAAATGTTATGACACCTTACCAAGTTATTTGTACAGTGCTGTCAACGTAAGTGCACGGTGGCAAGTTCACGAACTTAATTGTCAGATTTTGAGGATGACGACAGCTCTAATGGCCATTCCAGCAAAAGTTCCAAAACTGCTCTGAAGGGTGGACTAGGCACTGGCATCGGTGCACAGCTTCCCAACGGGAGCACTTTGAAGGTGATCGTAGTGATGTTCAGCATTGAGGATGAGTTGGTGAAATTGTCTGACCTCGTATATTTATGACAACTCTGGTCCAGCTATAGCTCTTCTATTGCATAATAACCCGCATGCACTGGAATAATCTGAGCAGCGTTAGAGACCTGTTGCCTTTCCAAATGGAAACATTTGTTAAGGAAGTGTTTAGACTCATGGAATCCCTGTTACTATAGTATTCCTTGGTATAGACAGTAAGCTTCCAAAACCAGTAAGCCAATGGAAGGTCAGTATTTGTGCTTGTATAATCACATTTGTATGTTATTTGCTGGGCTTTAGTTCAAAAACTCTAAATTACTGAGACATGTAACATTCTCAACAGCTCCCTGTGGAAGGAAGTGTTTGAATAGGAGCATTTTCCAAATCTGAGAAGTTTAGTAAACACCAAGTGAACACCTAAGGTTCTATTCATACACCTAAAGAAAGAGTCAGTTCAGTTATCAAGTAATGTACCCTTGTGGGTGCTATTTGAATAACAGATTGTTAGACCAATGCTCTAAGAACTTTTGTAAGATAATATAAAATACTGTCATGGGAGTTGTGTTAACTAAATTGTTTATTGTTTCCAAAGCAAAAGCCAGATTTATTTTTGGGTTTTTGACCCCCCAAAAAAATGTTTAGAAGAACTGTGGTTAAAATAGATTTATGTGTGGATAGATAAATAAAAATTAATATATATTAGTAAGTATGCATGTATTTACTTTTCCCATGTTCATGTGTTGAAGTGTAGAATATGTATTTTATTACTAGATGCCTGAAATTAAAGGGTTTTCTTACATTTCGTGTAAGTGGATTATACCCTGGAAGTTTTTGGAATATGCATACAATTTTTGGGATATTCACACAATAGAAAATATTGAAATCTATTATCTTTAGTACAGCTGACTTTGATACAAATTTTATAATACTGTGCCATATGTTACAGGCATTATAATAAATAATAAATAAAACAGCTGTTTAAAGTTATTTAATTGCATATGATATTGATATTTACATAAACTGCTTATTTCTATCAGAAAGCACATATTCATGGTAAAAATGCACAAATATGGCAATGTAAAGAGCAATAAAACTTATATCCCCTGACAATGGTAACTCTATTTCGCGAAGATACTGTGAAGAGATTTTGTGTGTTACACTTCAAAAAATTGTTAACCAATACACAGATAGACAGACAAGTAATGGATAGATTTACCTACATGTGTACACACACACACACACACACACACACACACACACACAGTAGCAGATCGTGTTTTGATCTCTGGGAACTTACATGAGTATATTTGTAGAGTCAGTATTTAGATGTGGACAATTACTTCCAATAATTTTTGTAATTTAAGTCCCGATAGAGATTGTCAAGTTGTCCTACCCTCCACAAACAATCACCAGTTTGCATCCCCCCATCTACAAATCTCGTGGAAGTTACAGAACAGTTTGTCACCGCTTTGGTGGATGCAATATGTGACCTCCTTGGTACTACCTTAATGGTTCCCTATTATCTGGTCCACACAACACCTCTGATATGAAAATAAATTGCGGATTCAACAAAGATGTAAACATGGGAGGAAGATTTTTGTAGTTTTGGAGGTCTTGGGCCTTCCTTAAAATAGCTAAAAATCTGGAAATTATCTGAAGAAATCTTGCTCAGTCAAACCTTATGTACATTGACAGTTTGAGCATATTCTGGAAATGGTTGTGTTCTTTATTTGTTATACTTTATTTAAGGGAGATTGTCTATCTCCTTTAATTACCTTAACTGATTTTATTTTTTATTTAATTATTATCATTATTTTTTTATGTGGGTAGTTCCCTGGCTGGGAATCAAACCCGGGCTGCAACATTGACAGCACCGAAGCTTTAGCCACTACTCCACCAGGGAACTCCTACCTTAACTGATTTTAAAATCTTGAAGAAAGGTTAGTGTGACTGTTTATTCTCCTTTTATGAATAGCTTCTAGATACATTTTAATGTAAATTTGTCAAGACTGCTAATATATTATTTTTACTTACATCATATAAAAGTTTGATATTAATATAGGAAACAGTCATATCATTATAATATTGCCCCATTTCTATCCAAAAAATAGTATTTGTGCGTCGAGTCTGCTTTTAAGTGTCTTAAGAAAGTTTTAAAGATCACACACACGACTTGTTAAATTTGTTCGTCAGCGTTTCATTTTGGTTGCTGATGTAAATGACATATTTTCTCACATTATACTTTCTAATTTATTTTTATGTATTGAAAATATATTGAGCTATATATATGAATTTTATAATCAACAACCTTCCTGAATTCAACTATTGATTTTGATTGGTGTGCAAAAATTGTTTTCAAGAATGCAATCATGTAATTTACATAAATTATTACTCTTGTTTGCGTAAGTATTTATACCTTATTTCTTTTATTTATACAACTGTGTTATGTAGGGAATCCAGTACAGTATACTGGTAGTAGTGGGGTTATGCATTCTTGCTTACTTTGTAGATAAAGTTTTGCTAATAAAAATGATCTGTCAAGGAAATGCAAGTCAGCCACAATGAGCTATCACCTTACACTTGTTAGAATGGTTATCATCAGTGAGACAGTTGATTATTGATGTTGGCAAAAGTGTGGAGAAAAGGAAACCCTTGTGCACTATTGGTAAAAATGGAAAACAGTATGGAGGTTCCTGAAAAAGTTAAAAATACACCTACCATGTGATCCAGACATTTCACTTCTGGGTATATGTTCAAAGGAAATGGAGTCAGGAGTTCAGAGAGACAGAAGCACTCCCGTGTTTGTTGCGACATTATTCACAACACCTAAGGTATGGAAACAACCTCAGTGTTTATCATTGGACGAATGTATAAAGCACATGAAGTATATTTATACAATGGAATATTCTTCAAGCACGGAATCCTGTCGTCTGCGACAACATGGACAGCCCGTGCGTGCATTGGGCTAAGTGAAATAAATCAGACAGAGGATGACAGATTCTGTGTCTCATGTCTAGATGGGATCTAAAAACGCCAAACTTGCCGGAGCCGAATGGTGGTTACCAGGGAATCGGGGATGGAGAAATTGGGATTGTGTTATTTAAGAGTAAACCAGTAACTAGTAGGTCAGTAAGTCCTGGCGCACACCCTCACACACAGCATAGTGATCAGAGTAAACAACACACTATTGTCAACTTGACGTTGCTAAGAGACTAGATTTTAATTTTCCCCACCACAAAAAGATCTGATTATGTGCTCTGATGGACATGTTAGCTAAAGCTACTGTGGTAATCCTGTTTTAATATCTAAATTTATCCACTTAACACCTTGTGCACCTTAACATTGCACAGCGTTGTATGTCAATTATATTTCAATTACACATGAGGCAGGTTTTTGCTTTGAGATACGTGTGTCTAGATACCTGTATTCACAGCTACAGCTCCTAAGGACATACCCATGTCCACAGGGGCGCATGCCCAGACCCCCAGTGCGTGCCTGAAATCACACAGAGCATCAGTTCTATGCGCAGTATTGATAGTTATTTTTTTTTCCTGTACACACATTTCTATGATAAGGTTTAGTATATGAATTAGGCACAGTAAGAAATTAATGGCAATAACTTAGAAGAAAATGGAACAATTATCACAATATATTGTAATCAAAGTTATGATAATGGTTTCGGGGACCTTATGAATTGAAATGCAGGTAACCTGAACAGAAGCGGTGTGGTGCCGAGACAGTAGATTTGGTAACAGAGGACTACTTAGTGACAAGCAGGGTGCATTCCCTGGACAAAGGGATGATTCAGGTCCCAGATGGGACACAGTGTCATCACATGACTTGGAGTAGCAGTCCCTTTATGATTTATGACTTCTTTATTTCTGGAATTTTTCACTTAATATTTTCATAGTGCAGTTGACTTAAGGTAACTGAAACCACAGAAAGCGAAACCAGAGATTGAGGGGGACTACTGTACTAATATTTTTATTAAGAGGTGTTTTTTAATCAAGAATTTATGTTGTGATATTGACTTTTGTCAAATCCAGTATTTATTAAAATCACTGTATGTATTTTTTATTCCACTGACTTTTATTAGTATGGTAAATTACGTTAAATATTTACCTATGACCAAACCTTTCCTAGCTGATATTTTATTTAAGGTTTTGCATCAGTGTTTCTGACTGCTATTTTCCTGTGCTTTTCTTTCTCTCTGTGTGCTCTGTCAGAATTGGTATTGCTGTTTTGTGGGCTTGAAAATAGGAGTTGGGAAGCATTTCTCTGTTCTCTGGAACTGTATTAATTCACTAAGGCTGTCATAACAAAATGCAACAGCCTGGGTGACTTAAACTGGAGGCCTTCCCTTCTCAGAGATCTGGAGGTTAGACATCCAAGATTGAGGTGTCTGTAGACTTGACTTCTTCTGGGGCCGCTGTTTGGCTTGCAGAATTTTCACATGGTCTTTACTCTGTGCACATCCATCCGTGGTGCCTCCTGTGTGTCCACATTTCTTCAGATAGAGACACCAGTCAGATTGGATTGGGACCATCTTGGCGACATCGTATTTTTTTTTTTGAGGAAACTCCATGTTGTTTTCCATAGTAACTAACTTTACATTTGCATTAGATGTGCACAAGCATCCCATAGTACCCACTTCTTCACCGACAATCATTATTTTCATTATTTTACTTTTCTTAATTTTGTTTTTGATGATAGCCAAACCAAATGGGTGCGCAGTAATACCACATTATGGTTTTGATTTGCATTTCCCTGAAGATTAGCGATTTCCACCTTTTTATAGGCTTATTGTCCATTTGTATATCTTCTTAGGAAAAATGTCTAAGTCTTGAACCCATTTTCTGTTGGGTTGTTGCAGTTTTTGTTGTTGTTGAGTTGTAGAAGTTATTTACATATGATGGATATTAACCGCTTATCAGGTTTATCATTTACAAATATTTTCCCATTTCACGGTTGACATTTCATTCTGTTAATAGTATCCCTTGATCCACAAAAAACCCTAATTTTAATGTAGCCTAATATATTGAGGTTTTTTTGTTTGTTTAACTGAGGTTTTGGTGTAATGTCTAGTAAGTCATTGTCAAAACCAATGCTAAGAAACTTTTTATGTTATGTTTTCTTCTAAAATTTTTATGATGTTATTGCTTACGTTTCAAGTTCTGATTGATTTTGAGTTAATTCCTTTTTTGTACATGGCATAAAGTAAGGGTCCAAGTTCATTGTTTTGTAGATTTCCCTTCATTCATTGAAAACAGTCTTTCCCCCATTGAGTAGTGTTGGCCACCTGTCACGCACCATTTTACTGCATGTGTGAGCATGCGTGTCTGGGCTCTCATGTCACTTGCACTGGCCTAACGTCTGTCTTTATGCCATTACCACACTGTGATGGCTGCATCTTTGTGGAAAGCTTTGAAACCAGGAAGTGTGAGGCCCCCAACGTTCTTCATTTTCATAATTGTCTTTCCTGTTTCGGGTCCCTTAAAATCCCACATGAATTTCAGCATATATAATACATTTAGATTTCTGCAAAATATGTTAGGATTTTACAGAGATCGAATTGAGTCCGTAGATTGCTTTGGGTTATATTGACATCTCCACAATATTGTTTTCCAACCCATTAACACAAAATGTCTTTCTGTCTATTGGTGTCTTCTGTAATTTCTTTCAGCAATGCTTTTTTTTAGTTTTGAGTATGGAAGTGTTCCACCTTCTTGATTAAGTTTTTTCCTCAGAACTTTATTATTTTTGATGTTGTTGTAAATGCAATTGTTATTTTAATTTGCTTTTTGTATTTTTCAATATTATACAGAATAGCATCAGATTTTGTGGACTGATTTTCTGTCTTGCTGTCTTGATGAGTTTGTTGGCATACAGAGGGGGTTTTATTTCTAGCTTTCTAATTAGGATGCCTTTGTTTCTTTTTCTTACCTAATTTCTCTGGCTGACTTCCAGTACTTTGTTGAATAAAACTGACAAAGCAGGCATTCTTTTCTTGTTATTACGCATTTTATTTTCATGTTTTCTTTAAGAGGACTTCATAATTTTTCTAGCAACCAAATTTTCAGAAATGAAAATTATATAAGTATAATATGCATAATCTATATGTGACATTTTAAAGTATATTGGATTTACTTCTAACTGTTGATATATACTATTTGAATCTGGATGTCACATCATTGATATCATTTTTGCAGAGATCATAGTTTAGGATTTATTTAAGTTAGAGCTGCTAACAGAATCAATAATAATAATAATAATAATAGTAAATTGTTGTGACAAATATAATGACAGTTGTCCTGAACTATGTATAATAATACTTTCATATTTAGTTTGCAGTTAATTTGTCATAGATTACATAATTAAAACTTAAAGTATGCAAGAACTTCATTGTATCTCTTACATGCATTTTAGGAGGTGACTTTAACATGAGTTGAAAAAGACTTTCTTGGAATAAAAAGAGAGAAATTCTCAAATAAGTGTGAGCAGTTTGTGAGAAATAGTTCTTACAGGGCCGAAGTGTAATGTGTCACAGGTGTAGCTGTCTCCTCGGTTTAACATTGTCAAACTTGAGTAACATGTGATAGTTCTGTCTCACAATCCAAAAATTGTGTCACAGATCTCTTTTCCTCCCTGGCTGCCTAGGGCTCGGCCCCCATCCTGAAGGTCAGTACGTGTCCAGACCAGGAAGTTCATGACCAGTAGACTGCTTCCACGCAAACGATTGGTCATGGAAGTCCTTCTCCCTGCGAAGGCAACAATGCCAAAGACAGGAGTTCAGGAAAAGCTAATCAAGACGTCCAAGACCATACCAGATGTCATCTCTGTATTTGCATTCAGAACCCATTTCGCTGGTGGCATGGTGACTGGCTTTGGCATGATGTGTGATTCCTCGGATTAAAATGAACCCGAATCTAAGCTGTCGTCTGACAGTTAAGTTCGTGAACTGGCCACCGTGCACTTACGTTGGCAGCGCTTCACACACAATTCGCTAAAGTCAAAACCTTGGCCTGCATGAGGAGAAAAAGACCTCAAGCAAACAGGAAGGGCCGCAGGAACAG
Source organism: Lyroderma lyra (assembly GCA_004026885.1). Taxonomy (NCBI): domain Eukaryota; kingdom Metazoa; phylum Chordata; class Mammalia; order Chiroptera; family Megadermatidae; genus Lyroderma; species Lyroderma lyra. Next base: position 50,784 of record PVJL010005749.1, read on the forward strand.
GATGAGGACAGTGCCGGTGCTGGTGCAGAGTCAAGATCCGTCAGTGACTTTATCTGCGGCTATCGAACAGACGCTTCATGAGAGGATTAACACACTAAGAACCTAAAAATGATAACATGCACGCTGTGCTACTAGAAGCCATAACCGTGTCCCTCTGAGGAACAAAGCTGGACTGTGCTTTTGTTATATTGCCATTAACCTTAATACTTAAGATAAACGCCGTTATAGTCACCTATGGCAGACGTGTATGTATTTCTGTGTCAGTGAGTTTTATTAGTAAATGGACTCCTTGAGGGCGTGCATTGTGTTTGTTTAATTTGGATTATAACTACCTCCACTAGAGCCCTATTTACTAGTATCTACTTGCTAATATATTACTTAAAGAAAATGTTGAAGTGGTTATTTTAAAATTAAGATAATTTAATACAGAGAGCTATCAAATTTCTCTCTCTCCATTTAGCTTTTCCATATCCATTTCTTTCTCTCCAACAGTTAACACGTTGGATTTAGGGCATGTCAGAGGGTCGCCGGGATAACAAAGGGCATTGTGGACTGCAGTTCGGTGCCGGCTCAAAAATCTCAGCTTTGCTGTTGAATGAAATCTGAAGTTCAAAACCCTTAGCTCATCAGCCCCCTGAACTGGTGGGCAATAGCTTGTTCAGTGTGAGGTGACGGAGTTAAAGTGCTGTCGCTGCCCATTTCTGTCTCCCGTGTTTGAGTTAATGAAGCTCTGTTTCCAAGAAGGAATCTTGAGTAATTAGTGCTTCAGGCACCTGCACATGAACATATTTTACTTTTAAAGTGATACTCTTCCCAAGCTTCAAGTCTTATCTGTCATGGAAGATAATGCAATTAGGGGGCTAATAGAGCACGTCCTTGATATTTTATTATAAAGTTGAGAAGAAAAATGTGTGTGTGTGTGTGTGTGTGTGTGTGTGTGTGTATATAGATGCACATCTATATACATTTATATACATGTATATGTATATATTTAAATAAAACAATCCATGGCCAGGGCCACTGTCAGTGGAGTGGCACGTTCTCCCCACGTGTGCGTGGGTTTTCTCTGGGTACTCTAGGGCCCGCCCACATCCCACAGCTGCACATGTGAGGGTAATTGGCATGTCTGGATTGCCCCAGCGTGAATGGGGGCTGTGTGCGCGCACGCTCACACATATGTGGGTTCCTTCCTTGTATCCTGATCAGCCAGGAGAGGCTCCTGCCACCCCGAACCGGAGTCCGCGGGTTGGAAAATCATTACCTTGTTTTGTTTTTTGTTAATGTGACAGAGACAGAATTACAGGTCAATTTAATTTATGACGTATGCTACAGACCTCCCATTATGACTGCAGAGAGTATGGGAAGAAAGGAAGTGTTTTAGGCTTGCTTTTTCGTTCTCATACCTCTTCTCGGATATGTTATGAAACTCGGGATAGGGCTTTGGAGTCTTACCAAGGTAGCAAAATAGTGATTATGCAGATCACCTTGGAAAGTATTACATCCAGGGAAAATAAAGGATGTTTTTGGAATCTACGGACAGTACCTCAGCTATAAATTCTTCTAGAGTTTAATTCTAGTTTTCTCCAGTTTAAAAGATTGTGTGAGCCATGTGTGTTAATTATAAACATTGTTGTTGTTATGCTGACTGAAATTTATTGTAAAAATGGCACTAAAGATAGCATACGATAATTTCCACAGTATCATGATATACGTTTGAACGACTTTATAAGCAAAGTGCATTTCTGATGTGTGAAGCCTATTTAAAGGTAGAGTTTTAGAACCAATTTTTTTAAGTCACTGTAAGGAAATGTGATTTTTCAGATGTCAGTAGAAATCAGAGGAGAATTGGAGAATACATGGCAGGCTTAGCTACCATCTTGACTAAACATAACCTCTGCGTTGCACACATTGCATTTGTTTCACACTATCCTTTGTATTGAAGTCATTTCACAGAGATTCCACAAATTGCATGGAACACATGTAACAAGTATCATGCTTTAATTTTTCAGTCTATCGTGGTATTCTGAAGTCATTACCTTTTAACCAATTAGTTTATTTAACTGTATAATTTATATCTCAGTGCTCTCATTGGTTTACTACTTTGGTGTTCTCTGGTAAGTTTTTCAGTTGAAACGCACACATTCCTTATTTTTCTGTTACCTATAATTAACAATGTTTGAAATGTAGTACGTTTTCTTTTTCCTATCTGAAAGGGTTAAGGAGCTTGTAACTGATTTTTCTCTCAGATCACATGTATGAGTAATTAGTATGTGCCAAACTTGTGATAAATAATACCTTTCCAAGGCTAGAGACAAAGTTAGAAATAATTCTTTTTGAATTCCGTTGATTCCTTTTGCCTCAGAATTGTTGAATTATATGTGCAACTATTATACTTCATAAGAATTATGTAAAATGGCAAAAGTGCTTTCATTTTTTTCCTCTTGCACTGCTAATACAGAAAATACAACGTTGGGGTTTTCCATTATAAAACATGTATACCGCGTGCTTGTGCGCGCATGTGTGTGTGAAAAACTGGCATAGAGTACTTCGTGTACATGAGTAATCCAAAGAAGTAATTTCAGTTGTTTTCGTAATTCACCACGATTTGCCAAGGACTGGGGTGGAGCTATTATATTAACTTTCCTACCACTTTGTAGTCTTGTATTTATAATAATCTGGTGTTGGAGAGGTAACCACAGCTCTGGGAAACAAAACGATATACTGATAAACATGAAAGATCTGCACTTATAGTAGCTGGGTTTATACCTTAGCCCTGTGATTTTCAATCTAGGAGGTCTTAGCATGTCATCTAACCTCTCAAAGCCTTGGTCGACCTATCTTTATAATGGTGAAAATACCTCATAACCTCATGATGTTATTGGGAATAGTCAATGAGAATTTACTTATAAAGTTCTAAGCCCTGTGCCTAGCAAATTTTAAGCTAATAAAAGCACACAAAAAATAATCATAGTGGTAGTTACCAGGGGTACCAAATATGGCATTAAAAATGATAATACACCATATAATAGAGCCACATGTATATGTGTTGACTGTAACTAATGCAGTTTTGTACTCTTGTCAATAAAAAAAAACAAAACAAAACAGTTTAAATCTTTTGTGACCTGTGGACCTGGTCACAGTCCATGGTTTTTAAAGCGAAGGTCTGTTTCTTAACCTGCACCTGTTGGTCGTACAAAGATTCCGGGGACAATTTAGTGCCCGGTAGTCATGGGAAAATACCAGGACAAACTCAAAGGCACGCACTGGCCTTGATTTGTTTGTGAAGCTAACACCAGCAATATATCATTTATTTGCAAGAACTTAGTGTCAGAAACACTTTAGAAACCTGCGTGTGTGCATTCTACATGCTTTGGAAGTTGTTTTGAAGAAAGTGGTAGCGATGGAGCTTTAATTTTCAATGTTTTGCTCAAGTGCACTTGCCTCTCTCCCCCGTGTTAGTCAATTCACACGAAAGAACACAGAGATCTGCTAGCTTCCCGGGGGAATTGTGTAAGGGGCAGGAGAGGCTGCTTCTATCAGAGACTGTTAACTGTGACTCCTAGGGCTGTTTTCTAGGGCAGGCACCCTCCAGGGTGTCTCGTGTCCACTCAAGGCTGCTCAGGCCCACGAAATGGATGCCCAGGCAGCGCTGTCATGGAGTACTTCAGTGGAACTGCAGTCCACCCGCTGTGTAAAGAATACATCTGGAAAAATGAACAAAACCTGCCCAACATTTGTGAAATGTATTTGTGTTTATTGTTTGATGCCACTGTAAATGAACTTGTCTCCTTACTTTTTTAGGTTGCCCATAGCTAAAGGATCATAAAAACAGTCGACTTTTTGTATAGTGACTTTACATGCCCCGACCTTGACGAACTAGTTTGTTAGCGTTAACATTTTAACGGATTCCGTCCTCTACAAAGAGAAACAATTTTACTTTTTCTTTTCTAGTCTGAATGCCTTTACTTCTTTCACTTACCTCCAGTACAATGACATTCTTATTCTCAGCTGTAGGGAGAAAGTAGTAGCTTATTTCATTTCATTATCATTAAATAGTGTTAGATTTGGTCAAATGACTGTTCTGTGTCTGCTGAAATTGTCATTGGGGTTTCCTCCCATTTATTCTATTGATAACGGTGTGTTATAATAATTGTATGATCCCTTTTGGATGATTCCTTTTGCTAGTATTTTGTTGAGGATTTACTGGAGAGAAATTGGTCTGTACTATTCTTTCCTGTAATGTATTTGTTTGATTTTCATGTGCTATTATTGTTATACATATTAACCCTGTATATGTTGGAGCAAACAATATATTTTTATAAGTATGATTTTATGTAAGCCAAGAGAAAAAAAATAACATTAAGGGCATATGAGGGCTGTCTGGAAAGACTCCAGCCATACCTGCCTCTATTTTTCCTATGACATGGCTGGATATTTCCGAGACAGCCCTCGTACTTAGAGGTTTTGTTACATCAGCCTTCTTGCTCGGCGTCTCTGACTCTCTGCATTGCTTTCTGGGGAATGTTCCCATCTGCAGCCATTTACTCCCAAACAAGCAGCTTCGTTCCCACAATCTGTTATTGTCAAATGTATTCCATGTCTGTATATTGTAAGCGAAACAATATAATTATATGTATACACAGGCAGTGCCAAAAAAGTATGTACACAGTTTAAGAAAGGGAAAAACCGTATTAAAATTGTAATGCTCAATATATAATGACAATAGAAGATGAATACCAGTCATGTTTGACTTGTGCAGTGACAAGGTGCTCAGAGTGGTGACCATCAGCATCCAGGCACTTCTGATGACGGCGAAATACTGCATGAGTCACGCTGACTGAAGTGTCCACTGTGTCACTGCCCATGCCCACCTCACACACAGTACCATGTGTCTGAGACTAATCACAAGTATGTGCAGTTGTTAGGTCTGTTGGAGGTCCTGTTGCATACTCACGCCTCTGTTGTCGTTGTACTTCCACAACATTGTCGAATTTGAAATACCACTTCAAAGTGGTCTTGTGCTCCTCAAACAGCAACTGTGCTTCCTCTGTTATTCTCTGACTGTCCTGCCTGTCACTTGGTGACGCTAGCATTCATTTGATGAACGCCGTCTGTTGAGTGAACATCACACTACACATTGCTACTGGAATTCAGTTCAACTTGGAAAAGTCATACATACATTACATCTCTTAGAATTCTGTGTGCATGGTTTTGGCAGCCCTGCATTGAGCCACTGACTAGCATCCTGTCCATTGCTTTTCTGGAGGCTTCTGAAAGTGGATAGCTTGGGCATGCACACAGTCTTCCAGACTGCCGTGGCCGGATGGACTTTGAGTCTTGAGCCTGCCTTCCTTAGAAGTCGCCCTGGTGATAGTAACTTCTTGCCCCATCGTTGTTCGATGGGAAGTGATGTTTAAGCTGCTTGTGTCAGTGAAATTTCTTCCCCGCGTTGCATGACGTCAGTGCAGCTGGAGCAGTTTTCCCAGCCTGCTCGTGTTCTGACGTCATTGCTTTTCCCACCTGCGGGGTTGACTGTGATCCCATGCTAGCTGTTTTTGCCTGTCTGTCTCCCTGCTTCTCTCTTAAACTCTGATGGCTCTAGTGTGTGCTTGTTCTTGTTTCCCGGGGCGCTATGGGTCCTCCAAGCTCTGTGCCCCATAAAGTTCTTCCTGCAGGTGCCGCAGGCCCTTAGAACAAGCGTCCCTGGCACTTTTGCCTTGTCCCTTCCAGCACACTGCTTCGTAGGGCCCGGTGGCATCGGGCCCCAGTGTTGATGGACCCCTGCACCTGGGCCTGAGCTTTGCCCCGCGAATGCTGGGTGCAGAAAGCAGGCCCCCAACCTCAGACTCTTGGTCATTCTTGCCTAGAACAGCCCTTTTGTCACCCAGGGCTGGGGAAACCAGAAACGCCAGGGGCCTGCTGTTCTGTCTGGGTGTGTTGTGCTCAGAGGCTGCCCTTGTCTTTGTTAGTAATTTATTTAACACACTTTCACTGCAAGAGTTAAAGTTTATAATACTACTAATATTTTATAAGCCAAGAGCATGCAGGATAATGTCTCTAAAGCCGATGCAGAAAACCCACTCCAGACCCGCAATAACTGCGCTGTTGCTCCAGACAAAGGTGTGGCTGGAAGAGAGGCAGCCCTGAGTGCCTTGAGGTGTAGGTGCCTTTTCACACGTTGGTTCTCTGACGGTGCCTTAGCCAGCCAAGGGTGACGTCCAGTTGCCAGAGAAGAGTCCCTTGTTTGTGGAGCACGTTGCTAGGGAAAAAAGGTGCCCGCATTGGTGGGCAAGCTGATGGCCTTGACGGAGTCACTTTGCCCAGCAGAAGCTAAGGCGTCAAAGGCTTGGGGGAGCTGTTTGGATCAGCGGGGAGTCACCCTGTCCTTTCTGTCCTTTCTGTGTTGGAGTGTCTCCGAGTCACCCTTGCCCCGCCATGTGTTCTAATCAGTAAGCCCCCAGTGGCCCGTCGGCGTCCCCGCAGCGCTGTTTGTCTCTAACAGCCTCACTCTGAGCTCCAAGCAGCTTTGCCCAGAAGCAGCCTTCGGCACCGGGTCAGAAATCCGCCGTCGGTACACAGCTGTCCCCTCCCAGCACGAACCTGTCAACCCCGAGGCCGAGACTCACCTGTGTTTAGGGGAGTCAGTGGGTTTGGGAACAAATGTTTCTCCATTGACTGTGTGCCCTCAGGACAATCCCCAGAGACGGTCAGTGACTGTTTTCTCATCCTCTGCCGTTAAATCGTCGTTTTGTTGGGGAGAGAGGTCACGCAACCCCTTACTCCCTGAGCCTGGCACTACAGGATGATGAGAAGCATTTTCATTGTCATTTAGTCCTCGATCTTTAAACCTTATTGGGAGCTTTTCTTCCTCCCACAGGTCCTTGCAAACGTATCTTATGGTTTCCAGATATATAGGTATTTTAAGCCAGATGTTAATCATTAGTTTTACCTCGATGACTTTGTAGCCCGGCACCACCATTGGTGTGACATCAGTATTTAACATTTTTGGAGAATTTTACTTTATGGCCGTGTAAAAGCCCCACGGGAACTGAGAATGTGACTTTCCCATTGTTTTGTCTCCAACGCGACTCTTCTGACCTCAGGGCCGTCAGAAACGACCCGGCTCTGGCCCCGGATTACAGTTCGCTTTGTTTCGGGTGAGGGGCCCTTGAAAATAAAGCCTTTGTTGCCTCCTCAGCAGAGCAGTAAAAGTCGGCTTTATCTGGTGTCCAGTTCCCTCGAAGGGAGTGTTCTCCAGTTTTCTGTGTTCTTCTGTCAGCACGCAAGTCCAAGTACGATGAGTTCTTTCAAGTGGCAATATGCTGAAACGGGCTTTTTAGATGAGAGAAAAATGTTACGCTCTCTGTATTATTTTTTTTATTTTTTTGTCTGATGCATGTGTACCTCCTCAGAATATTTGAGTGAGTGGTTTAGTCCAATGTAAAATAATAAAATTCAAGTTAGGACGTTCTTGCTTTTTGTGTCTTTATGTTTGTGTTGTTTAATCTGTTTAACCTGTAGGACAATCTGGATTTCCTTTCTGGAAAACAACATTATCAAATGAAGGGTGGACATTACGTTATTTATCTACCTTGATAATTTCTTTGGGGGCAAATGCTCCCTGACTAAAATTTTCTTACATGATGTGCACAATTTTAGAAGCAGGGGCAATGTCATTTCTAATCTGAAAACTGTGGAGGTATTTGAGGGGAAATGCACTGCTAGATAATCTTGGAGCAACTCCAGTGTGGATAGTGATGACATGTGATACTGATATTACGGTCATCGAGGAGTCAATGTACTAAGAAGGTTCAGCTTACTGCTCTGCACAAGTTACTTAATGGCGAACAGAACCCAAAAGAAAAAGTACGTGATTTGCCATAGACACGTGCGCTTGGCCTGCTCTGGTCCCAGCTTATTCACGTGGCGAAGCACCTTGTGCTCCCGCCTCGTGTGACAGGGCTTCACGTGGAAACTATGAAACTGCTGGGACTTCTTTTCATTTTCAAAGTCACGCGTATTTCTGTTCTTTATGTTGTATTTATTTTTCCTAAATCCCTTTGGAAAAGATCACTTTCTCATTCTGAAGAAGTACCCTTTTACACGAATGTCTCAGTCAAGGCCTACACAGGAAAACAGGAACGACTTGTGGTGTTTCACACAGAAGGATTTCGTTTCCAAGGCCCTAGAAGAACTGGAAGAACCGGCAGATGATGGCGTGGGCAGAGGGCTTTGACAATCAGAAGGAAAATATGGATGATAGCAGAAGAGTCCAGAAGATTCTAAGAAACAGTCCTGGACTAGAGGCGAGGCCAGCAGTGGCCGGCTTCTTTGTGACTTCCAGTCTCCTGCCTCCTATTGGCAAAAGCTGTAAAGTGAGTGTAGGAAGATGAATTCATGAACAAACAGAAAATCTCTGTCTTTTTAGTAGGTTATCAAATCTATTAAAAGCAGCACACAATATATCTTGTTTGTTTTGAATTTGAGATGACTTAAAGCATTCACAATTTGTCCATTGAACGTCTCTTGTAGCTACAAGTGTAATAGTATTTCTAAAGGGAGGTATGATTTTTTAATATATACATGCAAAGCAAAATTAAAGCAAAATGCAGTAATATCTTCACTGGAGTTATTAGGGATGGTGTCCTAGAATGTGAATACGATGTTAAATCTTACCTGCATACACTATGCTTTAGTAATTTTACAAGTGTATCAAGTTAATGTATATTAGCATGTTCATCTTTCATCACCTATTCTAAGTTGTAAATTGGATACAGAAACATTTTGCTTTTGCATTGTATAGATGCGATCGAGGTTCACAAAGATTAATGGGCTTGCTCAAGGTCATTGAGGTCATTGAGGTGAAGATGGAATTGGCTCTCAGTGTTTCAGACTTCGTGTCCAGTGTTCATGCTCCAGCAAGCCTGTGCTCAGAGCCTGTAGGCAGCCTGTTCTCAGAAGACTATTTTACTCAGGAACAAATTATTTCTACAGATGAAAGTCTGAACTCTTTACAGTTTTAGAATATTAAGCAGGTGTTGTTTGGAAGTTCAGAGTTCCGACATTCACATAACCTGTTGCAGTGCCACTCTATTTAATCCTACTGGCCGGAATCTCCAGAGAAGTGTACTCGTTTACCTGGTGAGTGAAAGCTAAATCGGCTGAGAAGATGTGAATCCCAACATAAGAAATCTCTTATTCTGCCTTTTGTTCTCGTGAAATAGAAACCAAATTCAGAGTTGAGATAAAATAGTACAAGTAAAGTGACTAATGTTACTTTTCTGGGTAGAGCGAACTGGAAAGATTGCAAACCAGGGATATTGTGATGAGAACTTTTAACATCTAGTCTCTTAGCACCTTTCAAATATGAAATACAGTATTATTTTTATTTTAAATTTTTTTGGTGGTTCCCTGGCTGGGAATCAAACCCAGGCCATGGCGTTGAGAGCGCCGAAGCCTAGCCACTACACCACCAGGGAACCCCCAAAATACAGTATTATTAACTACATTGCATGACTTATGTATATCGTAACTTGAAGTCTGTATTTTTTGACTCCCTCCATCCATTTTGACAACCCTTAACCCCCCCTTCTACAACCATCAATCTGTTCTCTGTATCTGTGAGCTTGTTTTCTTAACTGCTTTAAGTAACAGGAAATCACTGATTCCATGTGTATGTACTAAACGTAATATCTGTTCCCATTAAAGATGGCTTTGCTGAAGGAAAGAGAACTGGCCCTGGGTGGTGAGCACATGACACAACACACAGACGATGCGCTGCAGGATTGTACACCCGGAACCGATGTCATTCTTGCTAACCAGTGCATCCCAATAAGTCTAACAATAAAAAAATACTAAAAAACAAAAAAAGATGGGCTTGCTTTGTTAGATTTTTGACAAGGTTCTAGTTTCTAGAAGATGAAAACAATTTCAGTCCTCCTTTGTGAAATCCTATTTGGAAGTTTTAAACCATCATTTTGTTGTTTACACAATGCATATATTCCCAGATTAATAATTATCATATTGCCAATTTATTACAGCGTCCTTTCAGCAGGGTACCAAGCCGGGCCTCCTGAAGAGAAAACGGGGTGGGGATGGATTTGTCAATAGCTGTGGCGTTGGTATGTTATGCTGTGCTTTTTCATATGGCAGTTAACTGTCAACTTCCCAAAGTCCATCACTGAATCACTGGAAAATCAGTGACGAAAATTAAGGCCTAGAAATGAGAAAAGGCCCATCTAAGGACACATATTTTAGTGACAGAACTGAAAGATGATCCTGGTCTCATTTCCTCAAAACAAAGTGTAGTTCAGGTGAAGCGTTTCTGCCAGTGTGAAACAACAGAAACCGTTCGAAAGCAGTGAGTGGTTGGAGTATTTTGCCTCGAGTCTACTTAAGCGCTAGTGGAATACCTACTGTGCACGAAATATTCCAACGTGCTGTGGGAAGTAAAATTACCCCAAAATGGTAGTATTTAACACATTTGCACAGTTCTTCTCATTTATCCATTTGATCCTTAAGCTAACTTGGTTACATATACAGTTAAAATTATTATTTCCTTTTTAGAAGAAGGAAAACTAAACCTTACAGACCAAAATGACTGTTGATGGTAATTTGGCTAGTAAGTAGGAGAGCTGAGTATAGACTTTCAGTCTTATCAATATAGGTGGCATTTAAACTAGTAGGAAAGGTGTAAAAGGCAGAATAAAATGGTATTCATAACAGATGAACAAATGCTCTAATTTAATGCCAGGATCTTTAAAACTTTACATTGGCAGGGCTATATTTTTGTAAACAAATGCTGCTTCTTTGTATAAATACTTTAGTAAACTTACCAAAAAATTCTATTTTTATAACAGAAAAAAAATTGCCTCTCAACAATTGTGATGTATCCTCTCCAAAAATCTATTTCTAACTTATCCTAACTTTACATTGATGAGGATACAAATAGGAAGCTGTAGGTTTCGATTCTGGAGATTTTTGCATCTCGTAGGATTGACATCAAACCAAAGGCGGCGACATTATACCTGACACTAGCTGGCAATTTAGGACAAGGCTGCATATGTGCGTTTGTGTTTGGATGACCAGATACTGGTAATGTATTACATTCATTTTTATGACTAGCAGAACAGCAGCGCAAGAATAAATTATCCTTTCTGTTAGTTTGTTTTCCATAGTGCGTTTTACATTATGTATAATAACCTTGAAATTGAACATTTGGCAATTAAAATTCCCGGCAGAGAGCAGTTAGTTCAACAACAAGGGACCCACACTATAAACATGTACAAGTTTTCATCCATGAATAACACCTTTAAGCATAGGATGGAGGCTTTGTACAATTGTTTATACTTCATAGAGACATCAAAACATTAATGAAATAGATGCGCGTTTGGCTTTTTATAAATAACCATCTTCCATAATAACTAAGTGGAGATCTGTGCTCAGGTGGTAATATTTGAATTGGGAAAATGCAAAATTTACAACCTTTCCTCTCTTCTTAAGTTTGTTGCAACTTTAAAGATGGTTGAATAGGTTACTTCCTTTTGACAGGACTCTCAGTGCCTCTCCTCTCCTGACATGTGGAGCAGTAGGTATTGGCAGACTTTCTGGGTGAAAATACTGCTACTGGTTTGCTATGCTACTGTATTCTGCTTGGTAGTACATATTCAGCTTAAAACTTGCTTCCTTAAAATGTGTAATTTGTACATGGAAGTATCTGTTCCATAGAAAAATGAAATGAATATCCATGTAGTTGTGTATAGATAGGTTACTTAAATACTCTGTGTCTCAGTTTTTCTAAACCATAAACCTGCATCAATATGGCACTGTTAGGAATTAAAGAGATGTTCCACATGCAGTACTTATCACACAAGGTCAGGAAATGGTTTATTGTTGTCACTTATTGATATGCTGAGGTAACGTTTAGTAGGCGGCATTTCCCAAATTCATTTGAAAGTCAATCATCAGAATACCTATTAAAACTTCCTAGGGTTCACCTTGTTTTGATATGTAGGATATTGAGAAGTCCAGGTGGTGGTTTGCGTATCTTCACTCTGGCTGGGCTGTGAGGGCAAGAGCCCCGCCTTGTTGCTATGTCTGTCCCCAGCGCTTAGCGTGTGTCCGCCGAAGTGAAATGTACTCTCGGTCTTCTCTCTCCACCACCCGGTGCTCTCTAACTCTCACTTGCAGGGTTTGGCGGGAGGGGTGATTCTCCAAGCTGTCTCCAGCCTTGCCTACTCGCCCGAATTCAAGATCTAAAATCCCAGCTCTCCGCTGTGCATTTCACGAGCACGACTGAAGCTCATCTCAGTCTGCAGTGAGCCTTACTGCAGGAGGGGCAGCTCCCAGTTCCCTGGTTCCTTCCAGATGACACCCTTGGCCGGAGGCCTCCTCACACAGCCTCCTAGCTCAGACACCTCACAGCCCCCATGCTGTCCAAGTCCAAGCTGTTCAGCATGGCGTGGTGCTCTCTGTGTTTCCAGCCTCATGTCCTGCCTTCTCAAAAAGACCTGGGCTCGGCCCCATTTATCACCTAAGACATTACATGTTTTTCAGCATCGGTCATGTGAAAAGACCGACTGTAAGGGCCTCAGAAACCATCATTGAATCTGGAATATAAAACAAATAATTTCCTTCACTAAACATATTGACACATTTGTTTACAATTTGTAAATGATTTAGATGAAAATAAATTTAGAAGACATTTAAAAGGTCAGTGTGAGATATAATAATGACAATGGCCACATACTTTGCAATGGAAAATAGATATATCCATTTGTCGGGGGCAGCCAGACCAAACAACTAACTCTACTATTTGTATTTATTTTTGTCTTCACTCGTTTATCATGTTCAAGGTGTGATTTAGGGGAAAAAAGAACGAAGGTAAAACAAATTCCTTCATGTAGAAATATGATTAGTGCTTTGTTCCTTGCACTTGACACTAACCTCTTAGCATTTATAAAACACTATGGATCTCTCTCTGAAAATATTATTGACTCTCATTAGAACACACGCCGCAACATGATTCATGATGTGAATCACAGATGTTCTAAAATAGCATAGTCTAACCTCTCCTCCCATCACAATTTATCAGTTGTCACAATAGAAAGTCATTGGCAGAGCTAAGTTGTCAGGGTAACAAAACAGCAAAAGGATGCCTCAGTAAAAACTGTGTGTGTGTGTGTGTGTGTGTGTGTGTCCACTCAACATATAATTCAGACAAAAAGGCAAAGTTAAATAGTTACATGAATTTCACATTTTGTTCTGTTGACAATAATAATGAGCATAAAATATCACTTTGATTTTAATTAAAGCTTACACATTATGAAATATGACTTGGATTCAAGAGAACGTGAGTCCTAGTCTTACCTCAAACCTTGATGGGAAATCATTTCTTCAAAAGGTGACCAAGTAGTGACAGGCAGAGGACTGATGCAGGAACCCTTATGAATGGGAAGTATCCTTGCCTGCAAGAACTTGATCATCTCGTAGAAGAGAGTTATGAACACAAGGAAGGTAAAAATGGCAGAACGTGCTAAGTGTGGTATTTGACTCACAAAAACAGACTTGAAGGGAGCAGGCTCTTCCTATGGGTTTTTATTGATTTTGATGGATAGATAGGTAGATGATAGATAACGTAGATATGTGGATAGATAGAGACAGAGAGATGGAAGGAGAGAGGAAAGAAGAAAGAGAATCTAGTCCTTGAGCGTGTGAACCCTTGAGCCAGATTGTCCCATCAGTATTTAGGCATTTGCTATGGGTTGAATTCTGTCCCCTGCCTACCTAGGCTAATGCATACCTCAGAATGTGACCTTCTTTGGACAGAGGATCTCTACAGACATAAACAAGTTCACATGAGGTCTTTAGGGTGGGCGTTAATCCAAGAAGTTGTCCCAATTAAAAAAGGGACACTTAGACCCAAAGACTGACACACATGGAGATGGCAGAGAATAACGGGAGAACACCAAGGACTGCCCAAATGCCAGAAGGCACAAGCCAGGCGGAAGCCTCCTAGAGATTTCTCCGAGTCAGCATGGCCCTTCCCATAGCTTGATTTCAGGGTTCTGGCCTCCAGTCCTGTGGCGCGATTGATAGCTATTGTTTTAAGTCCCTGGTTTGGGGTGCGTTGTTACCTCAGCCCAGGAAAACTAATACATCATGGTAGATGCTGTTCCCTCATCTGTAAAAGGATGACAATAGTATCATTTATCTCATACAACTTTTTTATTGTTAAACTTACTGGGGCGTCATGTGATTTCTGAGAGTGAGCTTATACATGTTGGTACTCAACAAAGGACATAAATACATTTATAATCTCCTGGGATAAGTCAGAATAAACAACAAGAAATCATTAAGGAAACAAATTCTATTCAATCTGTGCTCATTTGAAACAAAACTAAAACTTTACAGATATCCTTACCTACTTCTCCTGCTAGAGCAATTGTATAAATGACCAAAATTCCTAACCTACTAAATTTATACTGCTCCGTATTTTTCCGTCTTCTTTTCACTTACGTATTTCCCCAAAGTGCTGATTGGATTTTAAAAGCAATGTTGTAACCGTATTTGGCTTATCCTAAGAATAAGAAGTCATGTTGAGATTTTGTTCAGTTGTACAAACTGCGTGTCTGCCTTGCTGTCTCTTGTTGAATGTAGAGAAGCAATAGACACTCTTTAAAGTTTAGAACAAGATAGCTAAAGAGTAGATGGGAACTCTGGCCTGTACTCTGTGGATTTGTGAAATACCTTGGAGAAGAAAATCTTGATGACTGGCCGAGAATGTCCATGCTGAACTTTTATGAGCCCAAAATAAGCTTTTGCTTCTTTAAAGACATGGCTATTTGGGAGGCTATTTGAGAGCAGCGAGTGTGCTGTGTTTAATATGCCATGCCATCCTCACTTTGCATGTACTGACAGATAACACAGTCCTGGGATTTCTTCAGACCGGGATCCTATCTGGTTCGATTGAACTGACTAACTCTTCCGTTATTCCCGGAGATGATAAAATGTATACTAAGAAAGTGCCAGAGCAGTCGATCATACAGCCTCTTCTGAAACGTATGCTGAGGAAATTCTAAGTTAATTGGCATTGCACCTGTAATCCATGTGGAGAACAGATGTTAATCAAAACTGGTGCAATGCCCTTTTATTTATTTGGCAAGTGATATGAAAATGTTTTCTCTCTTATTGTATGCAGTAATCACTTTGCCTTCTTTAAAATGTCAGCTTTCTGATTAAAACCATTTCATTGTTTTTGCCTTTCTCGTTCTTGGTCCTGACATTGTGACTATATTAATAAAAACTTAATAGTCTTAGTTCTTTCAATACTTTGGAGGAAAGATTTATTTAAACTAGCTCAATAAATAATAAAACGTATTGTAAGGGTCCAGTGAGGCTCCAAGGAATGTGGGAAAAGGCACTGATCTGTTGCAAGGTATCCAGGGCTGGCGAACAGTTACAAGCAAGGTCAGTGAGCAGTCTCTCCGTCTGTGTCCGAGTCCGTTTGCAGCTCGGTTTCTGTTGCTGCTTCGTCTGTGCCAGTCTGTGCTTTCTGCCTGTTTCTGAGTTCTGTGTGTGCCTGACTCTCTGTGACCTCGACTCCCGTTCTGATCCCCTGCCTCTGTCTCAAAGCCTTCGTACTCTAGCGTCCCCAGGAGGACTGGCAGCTGGCTATACTTTCCAGTTCTGCAATTTCCAGAACAGGTGGGGGTCAAGCCATCTTCTCTGTGTTTACGAGCAGAGCTCGAGTTGGCTGGCCCTCAAGCCCGTGCTGACCCACTGGTCTGGTCACGTCTAGAGCCTCTGGTACCCATGTGGTTTCCAGTGCCAGCACACTCAGCAATGGCAGCTCGTTTTAGCAAGGGCGCATGTTTCAAATGCAAGACCGAGACCCAGTGATTCTAAGTTCACTGTAGGATGCGGTATGGTGAGGGAAGGAGGTCGTGCGCATGCACAAACGATACCCAAAGCACCGCTGTCCTGTATGGAGGTAACAGCTGTCGAATAGGCAGTATCACCTCTACCTCCGCCTCTGCCTTTCAGAGCACCGAGGAGCTATCCGCGAGGGCCGTCGGGAAAGTCTCCAGTTACGTAACGTGAAAAATCCAGGTGTTTATGCCTGCAGTTTTCCCGGACAGCCCTCGTGTGTCTGTAGCTATAGTTTTACCTGTATCCACATCACTATCAATATCTGCCTTTTTTCTCTGTGTATATATATTGATTGCACTGTTATTTCGCTCCTGTTCCTTTGTTTACTGTGTTTCTCAATTCTTTGGACATTGAATGCTACACTTAAAGATAATCAATGGTTCTACTTAAAGTAGTCATTGCAGTTTAAGAGGAAAGTTACTATTATGACTTTCTTCAAGACATTAGTGGTTTCTTTGTCAGTGTTCCCTTCTGTTTGTTACATTTTCATCAACAACATTAACCTAATGTACTGTAATTCTCTATCCTCTCCGCTGACCCAGAAATAACTCTAGAGCACAGATCAAATTATATTTTACCTTTTATTCTCAGAGCCCAACTTTGTGTTTGGATTAGACTTAGTGCCCCAAATACATTTGTGGCACGGATGAGAGCAAGTTCTTTGAAGGAGGTTGAGAAATTCACATCTTGAAAAATGTCCATCGTATTTCTAGACACAGTGGTTCGTGTCTAACTAATCAATAGATTGTCAATGAAGTCAGATAAAAAAAAAAACAACTCTGGTAGCCTTTGCCATCTCCTTTGACCTTCAGATCTCAATAACTACAAGATATAAAGAATCAGAGTTTATATGTGCCTGCACCATTTACGTATAATTGTCAGTAGTTCCAGAAAGAGGGGAAATAGATTAAAATATCAATATTGGTAATTAGGAAAGCACAGAGTTCATGTGGCCCATTTGCAGCTATTTTGTAGGATATTATGGAATAAATTTCTTCAGATTTATTTTCTATCTGGCCTCATCTCATAACGTATCCTACTTTGTAAATCTCTGGTCTGTGATCGTGCCTGCTTCATGGTTTCACAAACATAATTTCTACTTTGGTTCTAATTTTACATCTAAACTTATAATTTTTTGCAATGTGTTCTGCAATATTGTTCGTTTCCTTCATTTCATATGTGGAATTTGGGAAATTTGTTGTAGAAAAGGATGAGATGACATTTTTTCCAGAATATTAGAGTATTATATTTTAGTATGCTAAATATTTAAATGAGTATGGTATGTTATAATTATTTTATTTTGCTAAATTACAGAAGCAGTGGAATGAGTTTCAATTCATTAAATTCCATGTGCCTTGGCACACCTTTATCTACTTTGACAAACAGTGTTTTTCAAGTCATTGGAAAAGTGTCAACAAACCTCTTGTTTTGTGGCATTCAGTAACTGAAACTTGTATTTCCACAATCAGTTCCAAAATTATATTGCCTGTGTCTGAATCTCTTAGATGTCACAAAATAATGGTGTTTAAATGGGAAAAAAAATTGGAATTCTGCCCCGTTAAATATTGTTGTTCTAAGTAACTGTAAGCTGCTATTTCTAAAATTCCCTGTCTCACTCACTCGTAAATGACATGTGCCGACAATAGCCACCTAATTGCTGGCCATCACCGCCTAATGATGTCATTTCTGGGCTGAGGGGACTCGGCTTGGCAGGGCACCGTGCTGAGCTCTTTGCCAGCACCCCACCCCACCCCGGTCCCGTGGCTTTCCTCCACAATGCCCGGGCTTACTCCTTATACAGTAAAACCAAAGCATCGTCTTCGGTTACTACCGCCCCCCATCTCACCAGTCACACTTCTGAGACCTTTGTTGAGACCACTTTCCACCAAGGTTCTCTTCTTTCTAGCTAGCAAGCTCCCAAGTACAATTTCTTCCTTTTTAAATTGTTCTTACCTCTTCATGAAAAGAGGAACAGCGAAATAAAATACACCGACCCCACTGGAAGGTTCCTGGGTAGATTTGTCATATTACTGTACCGATCACATCCAGACAAACCTCGCATCACTGTTTTGGAAATAAAGATAGGTTCAGAGGAAATAAAAACCTCAATTGGACAGGGATCTGAAGTCCAGACAGAGCCAGAAGAGTCTAGTGAATTGCAAACTATCCTCATTGCCTCCATACAGCCACCCAAGTGATGCTATGACGTGTGCACGGGGTGGACGCATCACATAGAAGTGTGAGTGCTATTCTCTGTGGTCGTCTAGTTCTACAAATACTTGGTGCCTAGTACGTGACGCTGCAGCCTGGGAGCAACAACACAGGTGACACCTCTGTGAACACAGCGGTTCTGTGGGGCAGACGACTGAGCGAGGACGTCGGCATTGATCCAGAAATGAAGGGAGTAAGTGACAAGTCCTCCAAGTGACTGCTCTCGGCGCTAGCGGTGTCCTAACCTATGAAAAGAGACAAGCGGCTCAGTTATGTGAACTCAGAAATGAAGTAGGCTCTCTGACAGGATGTGTTCGCATTGATTTCTGGTAGCACTTGGTCTCACCGATGTCCTCAGTGTAATTTTCTTTCCCGTGGGATTCAGGATTGTTAAAAATTCCCAAGGTGCAAAAACGTGTGACACCCCAAACCAAGCTCTCCTTCCTTCCCGCCTCCATGCCTTGTCCCTCTCCTCCGAGGGACTTCGAGTCAGTGCAGCGTCCCTCTGAAATATTCACGTGTGTAATACACAGGATGCAGAGGAAAGACAATAGGTTTGAATGCGGGGAGCAGTGGTGACATGGGCATGGCCCGGAGAGCGCTTACTACAGCGTGTCTATGCGAAGTTCCAGAACAGGAAAAATCCATCTATAATGGCGACAAAAAAGATCCGAACAACAGACTATCGTTTGCCTCAAGGTAGAAACTGACTGAAAAGGTAACAGAAAGAAATATTCACTTTTTATCTTAATTGGAGCCTGAGTAACATTGGTATAGATAGATAGGTAAATAGTAGATCTATTTATAACTATCTCTGTCTTTGAGTGACTTTGGTATGTGCTTGTGTGTATGCATGTATACATCTATCATCTATCATTCTATCTACTTTCCTGTAGATAGAATTCATCTATCTATCTAACTAAACTTTCATCTATCTATCTAAACTTTCTTTCAAGCATCAGTAACTTGCTCTGAATGCCATAATGAAATAACAAGCTATGTGACTACAACAGAACTTTATATTCTCACAGTTCTGGAGGTTTACATGTTCAAGATCAGGATGCCTGCGGGTTTTTTGTTTGTTTGTCTGTTTCTTGTTAGGGCCTCTTTAAAGGCCCTATCTCCAAATACATTCGCATTGGGGATTAGGCTCTCAGCCTATGAATTTTAACGTTCTATATGCCAAAATTCATCTAAATGTACATTTAAGTTGTGTGCTTGTCACGCAACTTTTTTGGCAGTTAATTCTCAATCATTTGAAAAACTGTACCATGAATTTATTTTTATATGCACCTTAGTACAAGTTCTCCCTTTCAGGAAGTAAAAGTTTGTTAAATCGTTCTCTTATACTATCTTAGGCTCTCCTACTTTTTAAAGAAATCTAAGATAATTAACCTCAGCCTAAGTAGTAGCAGACTTTCCACAAAAATAAATGGAGCTCCAACTTCCAATTTATCCTTTTTCCTCTTCTGAAGGCATCTCAGTTTAAGTGACAGGTTCAGAATAGAGTATCCATCAATTTCAAAGGGACTTGGGCATGATTTGGCCACTGCTGTTGGAGCCTGTTGGACTGCTTCAGTACCTGAATGGTCTATGCATACATGGCAAGGCTGAGCTACCTGACTCAGGCATAGGAGCTCCTAGTGCACTTCCCAACTATTTAAATCCCTGTAGCATGCTAGAGACAGGCCTTGGTGTGTATCTGTCTACTACTTATATAAGAGAAAAAGTGTCATACATTTTTGACATACACTTGTCCACGTATACCATTTGCTTTTTATTTAAAAGTAACACATCGCTGGTGGCCTATCCCTTCTTTACTCTCAGAGCTTCAGTTTTGCTCAGGGATTTCATGCCAAATAAGAGGGCAGTATGTCTGTACCCCATTTCACCTTCAGCCTGTCTAACTGTGGATTTGACGACAGCAGGTATCATGCGATGACTGGACACATGCAAGTCTCTGCCCTCTAAGATCAGAAGTGAAGGTTAGAAGGGGTTCCCTGGTGGTGTAGTGGCTAGGTTTTGGCACACTCAACGCTGCAGCCTGGGTTCCATTCCAAGCCAGGGAGCTACCACCACCACCACTCCCGCCCCCCAAAAAAGACAAAAAAAAAGAAGTGAAGGTTAGGCAGATCCCGATGGCATCCGTGAATCTCATTAGGAACCTGGAACTTTATGCCACTGGGTTTCATCTTATGTTATAACAATTGCCTTTTCTCTGTTCAGCTAAATTCTTTTGAGTTTGCTGTTACTGTTCAGTAAATGTTCTCTGACCTGTTAACATGCGGAGTGAGATTTACAAATCAGCGGGCCCATTGCAAGTTGTCAAGTTCTGAGAACTCATGTATGCATAAATACTGCAGGACACTCTTGTTTTTAGAATGGCACTAGTATTTAATGAAATGACCGGGTTTCACGTGTTAAGAGAAGATAAATATATGAGAGAACCATCAGGAAATTTATGCATAGAAGAATTTGACTTGACTGTTGCATTTATGAGGGCTAGAAATTGCATGATGAGCTAAAACCAGGCACGTAATGGAGAATCCATTTCTTGCTATGGTTCATTCAAAGATAAATCTCATTTATTAGTGAGCTCTCTACAAAGGGCAGCATAGCACAAGATATGGCCAGTGACACTGATGTTGAAATGTCAAGGAACAGGTGTAATTTCAAGCATAATGCACACTTCGGATAGCTTTTGTTTATGGTGTGAACATAAAGCTTACGTGTATTTTCTTCCACAAATTACATGAAAGGCTTTGAAATTTTCCTAAAGCCTGGGTGACAATAGAAGCGTTATCCACGTTGTTGATTCGGGAAGGTATGAAGAGCTCAGTCAACACAAACCTAAATGTGTCTAAGAGGTGAGGAAATGGATATTAAGGGCCAAATACGTATATTTAGTAGGACAGGAAACTTACCTTGAACTTGCTACGTCACTAATAATCTCTGAGCAAGTTCCTGCAATGGTATCTGATAGGTCATATCATCAGTGATCAAATTTATTCATCGTGTCCAAAAATATGCAATATGGGCCCAAAATAATTTTGCTTAGAGGAAGTTCTGGAATTTGTTCATGCCCTTCCCTTGCTGGAGACCCTGCTACATGGCATATTTATGTATAAGGACAGGCAAATGTGTGATGAATTTGACGTGTCTAAAGCATTATTTTAGAAAGCAGAGGTCTTTAAATGTAATTTCAATGAAATCATTGATGGGAAGTTTGATTCTTTATAAGGGAATTTTTGTTTTTAGTTCAAGAGTTCTTTTCAGTCACCTGGCTTCTATGAGATATTTGGCATCTTTCTATGAAAATTAAATATTATGGCAAAAATCAAATTTTGAAATACAATTGTTCAACCAAAAATAAAGTCCCTTTGATGGTGATTATGCATATTTTTTAAAAGGGTCAATCCCAGGGAACTCTTGGATGTCTCTAAGCTTAGGTCCCCATTCTGTTAGTGCTTTTATACCACATTGGAGTCCCAATAAGTAACTGATTATGTATAATTGAGAAGCTACTGTCTTAATTTGCTGCAATGTAAATGAAACCAATTTATCGTAACTGTGAGGTGCTAAATCACATATTTTCAAGTAGAGACAGCCTAGAATGTGATGTCTGTTTCATGTGTTCACTTGATTGGGTGAAAGGGCGTGAACACCATCTGAGAATCACATATCACATCTGTAACCAGCCATCGGGGCATATAAGACTAGCCTCATCTTCATGGCTAAGTCAGTTTGAAAAGGGTGTCATAAACAGAGTTAAGAGTGTCTGGGGAAATGTTCCTTCAGTGATTCCTTTTTATTTCAAAAACACTCATCCGAATTACTGCACATCGAGGCAGGCTTCTAGTTTTTGGCTGCTGACTCAGTGCAATATTAGCATGTGTTGGCATTGGTAACTGTCATTTTCTGGTCAGAAATCCGAGTTTTGTCCATGACTGTGAAGTGGCACACTCACACTTTGTAACTTGGAGATTTTTCTGTATATCCCATTAAATATGAGAAATGAAGGAGGGAGAGCAGTCACACATGTCTCTGGAGTTTGAGGCCTGAAAATCTGGGGAAATAAATGTGGCATTGACAGAAACCAAGAAGATGAGAAAGAAAATGCTACAGCTTCTTCATAACAAATAGGAAAGTGTCAACAATTGTAGGAGCAATAAAGAATGTTTCCCTTAAAGGAGGCATATATGCCCCCAGGGCTTGTGAAGTAGTCATTTCTGGACTCCTATGCCAACAGCTCTCCGTTACATATTATAACACCTTCCCTCCCAGCGGGCCTGCACTGTACAGCAGATGTATGGCGATGTCTACACTTCTGGAATGAACTGACCTCTAGCTGTTGTTTGTGATACCTTCCATTTTTCTTTCCTTTGGACAGTGTCAAATTTAAGCCATCTGAGAGACTAGAAATTGCCAGATGTTACTGGATGTTATTTTGTGCTCTCTCAGGAAGGCGTAGTTTCTCACAGATAATTACAATATTTTCTGTGAAAATAGTTCCTCAAAAGTTGACTGAATGGGTTGTAGTTTCCCATATTTTTCCTCGATGTGAAAAGCAGAATGATCCTTTGACTACATGATCCTTATTCTCTTAGTACGGGGGAATTAGAGATTTCAGGGCGTCTGTGGGACCGACCATGCTTTTTAGGAGTTGAGGGTAGTGGAGGACCATATGGTGCCTTGCTGTCGTTTCGCTGACATTATGCATACGCCTCATGCCATCAGTGAGTCTGTGTCTCAGTCATGACTTATTTTCACACTTGCACTTCTCTAGGAAAAGTAGAGGTTATTTTAAAACGAACCAAATTTTACTATTTTATTTTTAATTATTTTATTATATGTATTGGGTGACGTTAATTAGTAAAATTATATAGGTTTTAAGTGTACATTTCTATAACACGTCATCTGTGTGTTGTATTGAGTGCTCACCACCCAGAGTCAGTTCTCCTTCCATCACTGTGTATTTGACCCCTTTACCCTCTGGTGACCACTACACTGTCGTCTGTGTCCATGACCTTGTGTTTCTTTTTATTATTAGTTTCAGGTGTACAAAAGTACATAAGATTAGACATTTCCAAACCTCACAAAGTGATAACCCCAACAAGTCCGCTACCCAGGTGACATACCTATTACAATACCATTGACTATATTTCCTGAGCTGTACTTTATATCCTATGACTATATATGTTATAAAATTATAGTTGATACTCAGTATTATTTTTATTAGTTGCAGGTGTACAGCGCAGTGGGGAGGCATTTATGTAATTTATGAGGTGCTCTCTCAGGTAAGTCTTGTGCCCACCTTACAAAATTCATAGTTTTTACACCATTACTGACTACACTTCCCATCCTGTACTTTACATCCCCATGATGAGTTTGACTACCAGTTCGTGCTTTCTAATCCCTTCCTCTCTCACCCCTCACCCCATACACCTTCCCATCTGGCAACCATCAGTTTGTTCTCTGTATCTATGACTGTTTCTGTATTAATCGTGCATTTATTCTGTTCTTTAGATTCCATATATAAGTGAGATCTTACGGTATTTGTCTTTCTCAGTCTGGCTTATTTCACTTAGAATAACAACCTCAATATCCATCCATGTTGTTGCAAATGGTAAGATTTTATTCTTTTTTTATGGCAGAGTAATACCTCGTCGTCTAAATATACCACAGTTTCTTTATCCAGTTGTCTATTGATGACCACTTTGGTTGCTTCCATATCTTGGCTATTGTGAATAGTGAACATAGGGACGCATATATCTCTTCTAATTAGTGTTTTGGATTTCTTTTTTTTTTTTTTTTTAGCTTTTTGGTATGTGGGTAGCTCCCTGGCTGGGAATCGAACCCAGGCCGCAGCGCTGACAGCACCAGCGCTGAAGCCTTAAACCACTGCACCATCAGGGAGCTCCCTGGATTTCTTTGGATAGATACCCAGGAGTGCAATTGCTGGATCATCAGTTCTATTTTTTAGTGTTTTGAGGCATCTCCATACTGTTTTCCATGGTGGCTGCACCAATTTGCAATCCCACCAACAGTGCAGAAATGTTCCCTTTTCTCCACGTCCTCGCCAAAGCTTGTTGTTTGTTGATTTATTGAAAATAACTATTCTGACAGGAGTGAGGTGGTATTTCATTGTGGTTTTAATTTGCGTTAGTGATTAGCGACACTGAGCATGCTTTCTTTCATATATTCGTTGGCCATCTGTGTGTCCTCTTTGGAGAAGTGTCTGTTCAGGTCCTCTGCCCATTTTTTAATTGGATTGTTTGTTTTGGTGTTGAGTTATATGAGTTTGTTTGAATATACCTCATGACCTTCGCTGACATAGACAGAGAATAGAGTTGTGTAACTTTTATCTCCAGTAACTCAGGTGTGGAATTTAGAAAGACTTTGTGGAAGGAGGATTGCAGGAAGTATCTATGTATAAGAAAGGAGAGATGGTGGTGGGTAAAAAAAAAGAACAGTCCTGGAGGAGTTCCATGGACTTCAGACTTGAATGTAGTGACTCTTGCATCTTCGACTTCTCAAAATCTTTTTTTTTTCTTTATGTGGGTGGTTCCCTGGCTGGGTATCGAACCCAGGCTGCAGCGCTGACAGCACTGAAGCCTTAGCCACTGCGCCCCCAGGGAGCTCCGACTTCTCAAAATCTTAATAACCGAGTGTCACAGTTGCCTCTACATTGCTTCACACATTGTGTTGGAACACAAATTTCCGAGGGGCCCGGGAGGAACCTCTTAGTGTTTTACTGTTTCTTCTCATCCCACTTTGCCCATAAAGCCTGTGGTAAGGACAGAATTTGCCTCAGATTCTGATTGTTCTGAAGAAAATTAAAGAGAAACACGAGTGGCTTTCTTCAGAGCTATGGTACAGATTAAACATGGATGTCAAAAGGAAGTGGTCTCTGCAGAGAGGATTAATTACGTGACACGAGGAAGCGACACAGAGGCCAAATGCAGTTTGAAGAGACTCTACAGCAAGAATGAAAAGGCAGTTTTCAAAGTATGGACATAACCCAGCGAAGCCCACAAAACTGCTGACCCTCCGAGGACACGCACTGAGTTCGTATTTGCCCACACGAGAAGTAAAATGGTGCTCACTGAGGATGCACCTCGTCCTCACACGGTCAGTCTGGACACCAAGCTGGGGACAGTCAGCAGCACACGACGAAACGGTAGTGACGCGTTAATATTCTGTGGACCCTCTAGCAAACTTTTCAGTTGTCTTCTTGCTGTTTTACCCTTTTTTTTTTTCTTTTTTTTATGGTTGTCCTGGATGTAACCCCTATGAAAATTTCCTTTGTATGAGCTGTCATGTGCCTACTATTTTAAAAACAACTTGTCTATGTGGAAGATAAACAGTCAAGAGTGATGTCAGTCCCTTAGGTATTTGGCATCTGAAACAAAGTCAGTGTTTTTTTAGGGTTATTGTTTTTATTTACTGTTTTCAGTTCAACTTATTGTGTGCTTTTGAATGCGCATTCTATAAATCTCAGAGCTCAGCAGAACTTCGGAAACTTTTCCCGAGTAACCTCAAATCTTTGCAAATGCAAGTGGCAGTTAGGTTCTCTTAGGTCTGCGAGGGATTTACTGAAGGCATGGAAAGAGAACTGCAGCAGACACAGCCCGAGGTTTACTTCTACAGCTCTGGTTAATGTTTCCCATGCAAAGCATGCTAAAGGTTTCCACGACAAGTGTCAATGCTGTTTTCCTGCTGTTTTTCTGCCTGAGTGGTTGTTCCAAAGCCAGAAGCTTGCAAACTCAACCGTTGAGCAAACATAGCCCGGAAGTGTGTGTGCGTGTAGGAGAGTGCTAACATTCCGGAGGGTAACCCCACAAATCTCACTTTCCTGCCCCCTGTCTTTGGCTTCCTAAAATTACACCCTCCCACCCCCACAAACTCCCTGCCTCCAAGCATTGTCCCAAGGTCTGCTTTAAGGGAAGTGAACTTAATAAAGGACTATCACGTGCACAATCCTGCAGAGCAGTCCCTGTGCTGTGTTATGTGCTCACCACCCAGGGTCACCTGCAACCTATGCAATTTTTACTAGTCCCAGTCACCCCAATAAATTTAATAAAAAAAGGACTGTCACAATCTAGTTCCTATTAATCAGTATGTTTTTATATAAACTTCCATGAACATAATAATGCATTGGAATGTCATGAAACTCTAACCCACTTGGCAGAAATCCCTGTAAACTCATCTGCTTCTGAGATTGAAGATATTCTCCAAGTTCTGTTGCTAGTTTCAACTAAGTCCTGGTATTCCAGAATTTTCTACTAGACGATTTAAAGCAACTCATTTTAACACTGCCACCGTCTCCCAACATGCACAGGTGCACATACACACAAACAAGGCTTCCTCTTTTGTTATCTATTTGAGAAGGTTAAAGAAAAAGGCAGTGTTGGTGTGCATGTCAGCAAAATCCTACCTGCATCTGCAATGACTGGTAATACAAATAAGTGCGGTTATTGTTGGGGAATTTGGTAAAAAATATTTTAAACCTCATTAATGCATATGCAAGAGCTGTCTGGAAATAAACCCAGCCCTAAATGCCTCTTTTTCATGTCACCTGGCTGGACAGCCCTTGTATTTCAACTAAAATTTTTATCGTAAGGATCTAGTTGTTGGAGAGAAGTATCCATACATGTTTCCAAAACACCAAACTCAAATTGATTTACTGTAGTATGTTTTTAAAATGAAATGTTGGGGGAAAAAACTTAAATGTCCATCCATAGAAAAATGGTTAAAATGTAATATATTATGTAAAAAATTTTTGAAAGATGTAGAACTGCACGTATTAAAATGGAAAGCTCTCCAAGTCTTTTAAGTTAAAAAAAGAAAAGTCAGTGAGAGGAGAGAGGGGGAGTCAAATACACAGTGATGGAAGGAGCACTGACACTGGGCAGTGAGCACATAACGCAACACACAGATGATGCGCTGTGGGATTGAACACCTGGACCCTATGTCATTTTACTAATCAATGTCACCCCCAGTATGTCTAACAATAAAACATTATTTTAAAGCCAATCGTCATACAAATACAAATGGCATGATATAAAACCAAATGCAAATGAAAGGCTTACATACAAATATGTACTGACACACACTGGGTATTCACAGGGGAATGTATGTATTTTGTTTGTATGTGGGTGTATAAAGCACAAAAAGTCTTCCTGAACGATTCACATCAAACTGGGAGCCTTCATTAACAATAGAAAGGTTGATGATTAGAATGCGTTATGGGTGATTTTTCATTTTTAAACTGCATAATTACATACAGTTTGCATTGTTTATAACGCAGTAAACTAGATTTTCTTTAATTAAGGAATAAAATAGTCAGGTTTAATAGTTCCCTGATGACATTTAAAAACTTTGTAAATTGTTTCACTCATAATGTATTCTGAAAAAACTGAGTGTTGATGACAAGAATATAATTACCTTTTATATTGGTGGATGACCTAAAGAGAGGTCATTTCTTTCTTTTATGTTTTTGTTGACTGCACAGTGATCAAATGTTTGGAATCTATGTAGTCAGATATTTGAGATATAACATCTTTATAGCGAGAGGAAGGAGGTGCGTGTACTTAACAAAATAACAAAACGGTCAAATAATTTTCTAAATGACAGGGTTCAGTTCTTTTCTGCCAAGTTAAAACACTATTATGAGCAATATATTTAAAAGATATATTTTGAAATTCTTCCCAAATACAATTTTTTCTATTGTTTAGCTCAGTAAAGTGGCAAAACCCTATGTCCATGACCAGTGTTATTTACTGACAGAAGATTACTACCAGTGTTGATGCTCACAACAGGTTTATGAAAGAAAAGGTACAACATGATTTACATTCCAAGATTTTGATTTATAGACCTTGTGACAGATATAGCAGACAAGTAACTAATTTATTACAGAAGTGCTCTTCAAACTATTAAAGTTCAGGTTGTGTCAGCATTTCCATGATAAACTCTTAATTTCAGGAATTTATAACTAGACTGTAAAATGTCACTCTAGGTAGAAGTTTTTTTCTGACAGTTTTCTGCTTAAAACTTACCGGTCAGTTAATTGGAGAAAGCAGGAAGAGGGTGGCGAAGAGAACAGACCAGTTCAGGTACATTTTTATGTGCATGGGTGGAAATCTGCTAACCTCCTTGTCCAGAGACAAGTGTCTCCACATTGTTTCCCCTCTCTGAAAGCCTTAAAATTGCCACAGGATAATAATGGTTTCTGGACTGATAGTGAGAGAAAGAGTTTGGGTTTCTACCCAGTGCTGGGCAAATAAAAACTTTGAAGAAGAATGCTTAGTAAGAATGTCCTTGAGAAACCTGTGTTATTGGAGGGTGCTGTACCAACATTCAGGAGAAAGGATTATGCAAACATGCTTGCCAATTTGATTTTAAATTCGTTGTATTAATTGATCTGATAATCAGTTTTATTTTCCCACTTGGGGTGTTTATAGACCTAGCACTTTGATGAGAAAGAAAGAAGTAATATATTTTACCACTGGTAGTAAATCCGCTGTAACAAGCCCTGAGCAGCTTTATGGATTCCGAGTTGGTGCATAGTTAATGAATGAAACTCTGGACTTGGAAAGAGGGAAGGAAATTGATGTGCACAGGTAATGCTTTGGTTTTTATTCAGTCCATTTAAAAACGAGCAGATTATATATAAAATGTCACATTCGGTACGTGGCTGCCATTGGCCGGTTCGGGGCTTTCAAACTTGAACGTGCCCGGGACTTAGGGGCCGGGGGTGCTGCTCATGAGGGAGCAGGTGGGGCGCGTGCTGCCGGGCCGCAGAGCATGCTCTGTAGCCAGGGTTCGGATACCATGTCCTTGGGAGAGGTGCATGGGGCCAGTGGCCGGCGATAGACCGGGGGCCTCTGAGATGCCCCTTCCCGCTGGCCTGGCGAGCCCACCTGGGCAGCTGGGGTGGTAGCTCCCGATTGTGCCTCCCTATACCCGCAGCCTTTGTTTGCTGTCAGTAAGGTGCTGTCGCAACCCCCCGAGTCTGGGAGGTGCTCCTCCTGCACCCTCTGACACACCGCCGTGAAATCTGTGTCCGGAAGTAACCATGCTTAATACTTCCTTATTACTAATTTCAACGTTTCTAGAAATGTACGTGATTTTTCTGCTTATTAGACTACAGTAAGGGTATCTGTACCGGGGCGTATATATTAAGGAATAGGGATACGTGTCCTCACTTACATGCTGTGACTTTGAGACATACTTCTCATCAGAAAAACATCTCAAGCTCCTCAAGACACACAAGACTTCTCATAGCAAATGCTTAAATGCACGTGAGCTTGGCAGACATTTAAGAAACATTAATGCGAACACCTTGCTGATCCTCTTCCACCTCACTTATTCTAGTCCCGGGTTTTGGGGTGCTGCAGCCTATCTGGACTGTCAGGGCACAAGGCAGAACCCACCCTCGGAGGCCCTTCTGTCACGGGGTGCACTCACATTCACACGCACACACCCCAGACGGGGATGATGGAGAAAACCCGCGCAGGCAGGGACAATGTGCAAACGTCACACTGAGGGGCCCCCGTCGGGAATCAGTGTTTGGTTTTTGGTTTTTTTCTGAACCGAGTAATGAAGTGATGGTGAACGAAGCAATGGATAGACCCCTGTATGGGTCTGTGTCCATCAGGACGTGTGCATATGTACATAGAACTACACGTGCCCCGACAGCACGTTGCTCTCCAGGTAGCCTGCTCACACCGCAGCTGACGGCGCTCTCCGTTGGAGCATTCGTGGGGCCTCCCCACGTGAGCAGGGGGCGGGGGGCGCCACCTTCCCCGAGACCGGCCACACCGCACTGTTGATGAGCGAGGGGGCGACCGTGGTAGCCATTTTCGGAACTGGCCAAGCTCCCCGATGTGATGCACATTTCAAATCTGGACAGATACGGTTGGAATGCATTTCCGAGATGAGGTACCCAAGTTGACTCCAGTCAAGAAGGTGAGGGCCCATTTCTTGGTCTCCCTGTGACACTTAATATTAGGAAACTGAAGTCTTTTCTAATCTAAGAAATACGCCTTTGCATTGCTTGTATTCCTGTCACTGCGAGGGAGGCTGACCACCTTCCAACTGTTCTTCCCAATTTATATTTATTGTTCTCTTAAACCTTAACCTTCACCGTTTTTTAGTGTTTTTTTTGTTTGTTTGTTTGTTTGTTTTTGTAGTTTCCTGGCTGGGAATCAAACCCAGAGTTTTTTAGTTTTTTAAAAAATATTTTAAAATAGTTTTGCTACTGATTTATATCAGCTTTTGGTATATTAAGGAAATTAGTCCTAATCTGAATTACAGATAGTGAATATTTAAACTGTTTGTCATTTGTCTTATACCTTTGTATATGGCATATTTTTTTGTTCAACAGTGTTTTTCTTAATTCTCAAGTGACTGAGTGTGTATGTAGTACATACTTTGAAGGGTTTTATTGACCTGAGATTTAAAATTCTAAAGCCGTGTATTTTCTTCTGCAGTGGCTGTGTTAGGACGTAAATATGTCATCAAAGCTCATTATGTATTTGGTTGTTTCCTTGTCTTCAACTTTTGCTACCTGCATTTCATTTTCACTTTTTATTCATTTTTTAAGCATACACCACTTTGGAAATGATCTGCGTTGCTACCATAAAGTCTTTACCTAGAATGTTGACCGCTCTTTTAAAAGTATGTATCTGGCGACAAAATGAAGCACCATCGATAGACTGTGTTTCGAAAATTCGTTCCTCAAGCTTCTTTCTACCTCCCTCTTGCCCCATCGTGGTGAGGCTCCGATTTTCTTCTTATCTACCTAAATGACTTTTAGCATTACATAGCATTTAAGTCAAGGTTCGACACCGACATTTCTTTCTGTAACCATCATAACTATGCTTCAGGTTTTAATAATAATTACTGATCTTTTTATGCAACAGCGTTTCCATTTCCATCACATCATTTCAGCGTCTGGCATCTTTATAATGCAGCTCAGAGACTACGTTGTTAATTCGTTTGGATTTGCTGAGATTTTTGGACACTGGCTTTTGCCGACCAAATTCAGAAAAGGAGAATGTGGGTGCAGGGACATTCGTGAGCTGGAAGTCTCCGGGACGAGGTTCCCCTCGAAGCACTCGAAGATCTCAGTGAACTTGGTGGCCGACAACCTACGCGCGTGCCGTGCTCAGGTGGGCTCTGCTAACGTCCTTCTCACTGTTCTCGGTGACTGATGAGGTCCCTCTAACTGCCACGCTCTTCCTTTCATATGGTAGCCCTTGTCATCAGGTTACGTGTCCATCCCGATTTAGATCTTACTCTGTGTTTTTAGGGTAACTGCTCGTCTATACTAGGCATTCCAGGATAAATTTTAAAAAACCGTTTCAGAGAACCGATGCATTTCAGTGTTTCTCAGGGAACCCTCAGTGTTTCTCTCACATAGTTGCCAGCCGAGGGCGTCGTTTATGTTAACACAAACAGCGATTTCGCGAATGTGAGTGCAGTAGTGGTGGAGGTTAATTGGGGCTGGTCACCATAACTAAGCATTCCTGCTTCATAGAAAGATTGTTTTCTGTAAAACACTGCGCTGAAAGAGCACAGCTCATTAACTGTTTTGTGCAGTTCTAATTAATGGAAAATTACGACAGTAATGGTCGGCAGAGCAGATCGTCTTTTTCTGATGCCTTTGACCTCCGTTCCGGGTCCCTCATTGTCTTCAGTACGCTTGTCATGTTACAGAAATAGATGTTTACTTTTCCGCCCCGATCCTGAAGGCATTTGAGCGTGTAGCTTCCAACGGAGCGAGACTTTTACCGAAAACAGAAAACAGTAGACACGGAGCATCAATCAGGGTGCTAAGTGAGGACTTTCAAAGCGCAGGGATTCCGTTCGCAGATGGTGAGAAAGACCGAAGTGGCTGGAGGGACAGAGAGAGGAGAGGAGGTGTGGTGGTGGCCGTGCACGGCCCCGCTGCGTCCGTCCGTTGCTCGTCGGTCGGTCGGTGCTCACTCCCATGCGCACTCTCCCTTCTGTCCCGTGTTCTCTCCCGGCGGCGCTGGTGGGGACACGGACTGAAGGGCAGAGAAGGTCACGGGCCCTGGGGGTTGGTGGAGCCACACCTGGAGGGCACCTGCGCTCTGTAACTCCCCTTCCAGTGAGCACACGCAGGGGTCCGCAGCCCAGTGTCTGCTGTGAGACTCCGGATGCCGGAGGCCTGGCCTTTGCGCCTTGACCGCTCCCTGTGATGTCCTTCCGTTAGTCCGCCTTGCAGACAGCAGCCGTTGGAAGGCCTTCCGTAGTCCCGGCACCCTTTGTTTCTCGGAGTTGCAGCTCTCCTCCCTTACTAGTAATTATGGTAATATTTTGCTTAAGTGCTGCCTGATACTCAAGTGCTATACTTGAAAGCCACGTAAGCCTCTCAACGCCAGCGTTCATTGAGACACTCCGTCCCCAATTTGCGACTCGGTAATTGAGACCTAGAAAGGTGAAGCGAGTTGTTGGAGGTTAAGGCTTTGCTCAGCAAAATTAAGGCAACATGGCGTTTGTGTGTGAATTGCTCCAATTGAAATTGCTTTTGCTTTTATTGATATTTTAGTGTTTTCTCCCTTTGTTTCTTTCCTAATGTACCTATGGATTCGTGCCACCCAGGCAAGCCCCTGCATTAAGTTTCCTCAGAGATTTGAAGATACTCAGTTTTCTTGTAAGCGATCCTTTGGTCCATAAAGATGACATAACAGCTTTTCAGCTCCTCACTAGATTTGGGGTAAACTAAAGGAAGATGGTCATCTTCATTGGTTTGAAATGCCTCTGAAAAACGTGTGTAATGCATCATACGTCGTGCTGGGTGCAGGAGGTACACCCTGGAGGGAATTTGTGTTTGTGTAGGTGGTGCTGAGGAGTAGGCAAAGGGGAGGACAAGCGAACGAGTAGCTGCAGTCACAGCATTGACGGGCCTACGAGGGCCGTCCAGAAAACGTGCAGCCATTGCCAGGGTAACGAGAGCAGTTACAGGGCTGGACACGGGCCCGACAGTCTCCAGTAAGATCTGAAAGCTCAGAGCAAGGCAGTTTTCCAAGGTTTGGAGGGGGAGACCTAGAAGAAATATCTTTCAGAACTTCTCAGGGTCCTCATTTGCTTCTGCAAGGAATGTGAAAATGGTCCAGTGCCTTGAAGGTGACTTGGTTCAATGTGATCACACGGTGACTCTGATGCAGAGTGGGTGACGGGGAGAGAGGAGTGAGAAAGCTGGCTATGTAGGGGAGGAGCAGTGTTCTCTACACTCAAGGTACTTCTGACTGATCTAACACTCAACCTCGTGTGAGACAGATCAGCAAGAGAAAAATAACCAAATTGAATACATCCATTCGTACGGGAAGCCCATGGATGGGGGAGTCAGAGGCCCCCGTGCATGAGAGGTCCAGAGATAAAGAGGGGGATTGGGGTATAGAAGGCAGCCTGAGCTATGGATGCCGTCATGCACCCTGGGGCCTTCAATGGGCCACTGTAGGATGATAAGAATAGAGCTTTAGTAAATCAGACAAGTTTGCCCCACCCTGTAGACAAGTCAAAAGAAGTCATAGCTGATAATCTCTTACTCTGGACCCTAATTCACGTTCCAGGAGTTCATGGCAGGGGCAGAAGTTTCTCTTGAGTCTGAAGCTAAAATCGTCTTTAGCTCTTAAGTAATCCACAAGCCGCTGAGGCATAGCTGATGGTGGCTTATTCTGAACCCCCATACAGGCTACTGTTCAATCATTCAAGTGAGAAATGGTGGCGGTCATAAGCAAGGGCAATGATGGGACCAAGAGAAGCAAATGGAGTCCAGAATTTTGGAAGGTATGGATTGGTGCTCAATTCTGTTTGGCCAGAGTGAGGGGCAGGGCAATACCAAGAGCATGTTTACACTAGTGCTCTGTTGGAGCATATGCCAACATGACTTGGGCTGCATTCAAGAGGGGAGGAAAACTAGTTTGAGTTTCCCGGCACGATCACTCCCCCAAGTAGGCACAATTCAATGCCAAGAGACTCTTTTTTGACTCACGATTTCTCTTGCAGGTAAAGATGGGAGGGAGCATGTGAGTGAATTCCCAGCAGTCCCAGCTTTGCAGATAGGACACTTGGTGGGTATTCAAGCAATGTATATCTCACCTACTGCATCGTGGCTGCCACTAAGAAGCCTGCCTATGTGCTGCTGGGGGCACATCACTCCCAGGTCCCCACAAGTGGCCCAAGGGCACCTGCAGTGCTGTGCAAACACCACACAACCCACCCTGGGCTGGTTCCCTGTGTCCACTCCCGGTGGTGGCATGGATGAGCCGTGGCACATGGGCTGAAACCTGCCCGTGGTCCAGTGACAGACCACCGCTGGAGCTTCAGCTCTGCACTTGGATGAGCCAAAGGGAGGCCACGGGCACCTGACCTGCTGCACTGCAGGATCAGGAGGCACACAGGCTGCAGAATTCGGCCACAAGAGGGAGCAAGAAGCATGGAGCAAGCGCACCTGTCCACGGCCTGAGCAAGCCTGTGACTTGTGCAGAAGCGGGCTCTCTCCCGAGGTCCAGCCGCAAAGACGGGGGGTGGGGGGGGGGGACCTCGCTTCCAACCTGAACACGGCGACGGAAGCCCTCCGAGGACACGAGCACTCAAGAAAATGTGATGCCACCGACCGAAGGATCACGATCACCTGCTGTCAACCGACCCCAGACACAGGGAGAGCTGGGATTTATCTCATGAATAATTCAAAATAGCTCTTTGGAAGAAGCTCAATGAGCTACAAATAAAAACAAAAACAAAAAAACCACAGCAAGACAGTTCAATAAAACCAGGAAAACAATACACGAACAACATGAGAAGTTTGACGAAGGGATGGAAGTGGTAACATGGACGAACTGGAGATTCTGGAGCCAAAGAATGCAGCGACTGAAACGAGAACTGGGTTTGAAGGCATCAATCTAAGAAATCAGCTGAGAGTTAGAAGCCAGGACCTTTGAAACTATCCAGCCAGAGGAGAAAAAAAGAAAGGTGACATGCCATTTAAAATGTCCTAATTTTTGGAAGCCCAGTGGGAGAAGAGGGACAGAAAATGCAGCTAAAGAAGTAATGGCTGAGAGCTCCCTAGATCTGGGGAGAGGCTGGGATATCCAAAGTCGTGAAGCTCCTAAGTCGCCAAACTCAGTGGAAAGAGATGTTTTCCGAGACACATTCTAACCTGTCTAAAATAAAAGACACACTGACAGTCTTAAAACCAGCAAAATCAGTGGATTTCTCAACAAAGATTTCTTCAGGCCAAGAGAAAGTGGAATGATGTATTTATTCAGAGTTCTTAAAAACAGTATTGCCATCTAAGAATTCTTGATCTTGCAAAGTAATCCTTCAGAAATAAAAGAGAAAGACTTGTCCCGAGTTCATAATAGACCTACTTTACAAGAAATGCCGAAGGAAGTTCTTTAAGCTTAAAGATCGCTAATGAATAAAATAAAAACATAAAAATAACATGGCACACTGGGACAGAGGACAACAAACAAAAGCAACCACGAGCAGTGAACAAAATAGCAGTAAGCACGTACCTGTCAATAATGGCTTTAAATGGGAATCGATTAAAGGCATCAATCAAAAGACAGTGGGTGGCAGAATGGATCAAACAAACAAACAAACATGACCCCTCTGTACACTGCTCAGAAGAAGCTCACTTTAGATGGAAAGACGCGTACTTACAGTGAAGCGATGGAAAAAATCCTCTGTGCGAACAGAACGTTCACTGCAGCGTTCCTCACGATGGCCGAGACGCGGGTGCGGCCGAAGGGCCCACCACGGACGGCTAGACAAAGAAGGAAACAAAATATATATTCAGGAGGAAGGACCTTCTGCCATTTGCAGCAGCGTGGATGGGCCTTGAGGGCGTGATGCTGAGTGAGTGTAGTCAGAGCACAGCAGGTATCTGTAGTACCACTGACATGTGCTGTCTAAAGTGGCCAAAGCCATTGAAATGGAGCAGAATGGTGGTTTCCAAAGAGCTCGCAATATCAAGGGAGAGACAAACACCAGAACGTCCGTCCTCTTTCGCACTGGAGACTAACTGGTAGTTTTACTTCTTGATAGATACAACTTTCCTTTCAACGTGTAATCAATGAAACATAGCCACGGATCTTGCAATAAAGATAGTGATGCCCCCCAAAAGTTAATTCGGCTGCTGGTCAAAGTGCACAAACTTCCACTC
The DNA here is from genome assembly GCA_004026885.1 of Lyroderma lyra. Classification (NCBI taxonomy): domain Eukaryota; kingdom Metazoa; phylum Chordata; class Mammalia; order Chiroptera; family Megadermatidae; genus Lyroderma; species Lyroderma lyra. Next base: position 87,124 of record PVJL010005749.1, read on the forward strand.
ATCCTGGGGCTCGAATTTCTAGCACGGTGACTATAGTTCACAAGGCTGTAATTACGTATTTGAAAGTTGCTGAGAGAGTGGATTTTAAATGTTCAGGTGAATTTTTATTTCTGTGCTAGACGGACTTCAGCTTGTGTCCAGAATTGACTTATAACTCTCAATTTCCATCCTACGTTAGGAAAATTGGAACAGGAGAAGAATAGCAACTCTCCCAGGTTACATATTTAAAAACGAACAAAACCAAGGCTCAGGTCCTGGCTCTGTTCTAGTATTTTCCACCAAACTATTAGAGAATTTCAGTCGGCCTAAGGAAAATGATTGCTTATTTTCTCACTTCCAATTTTCCCAACATCATATTTATGGCAACGATAAAATAGTGGTGCATGTAATTTATGTTATTAAATGTTTACCAAACTTACAAAGAAACAAAAATAATATACTGAAGACTATAATGTTTGTAACTTGCTGAATATATATCAGAAAGTTCATTAGCTTCTTTCAGATTTCCTGTTGTTTGATAAATAATAACAGAAAAAGGCCCTATTGACCTTAAAACATCCACAGACAAATGCACACAGCTCTTTGATAAAAAAGCTTGTTAGGTTTTAACTTCAAGTGAGTCATAATTAAATAGCACAAAATTAATACAACCAATCAAGTCCACATGATAAAACAGAAAATTAACCCAGCTATTAAAAAACATTAAATGTAAATTTTCTGGTAGTTTCTATTGCTTGTAAACACAGTAAAAGCATGTCTCAAGAAGAACTGGAAGTTAAATATTTTAATTTTATTTAAATATTTTAATTAAGCATTCAATTAGGCCAGTTTAGGTGCCTGTTGATAATTAGTAGAATCAAAGAAGTAGACAATAAGAGCATCAGTCAACATTGCTGGGGGGAAAAGTCTTCTGGTGAAAAGGGCAAAGGAAAATGAAGCACAGGAAAGAGAGGGTCTAGAAACTGGGGTGGACATGTGCTTCCAGCATGCTTCGGGCCCATTTATGACACCTATGGCCGCATTAGTGTAAGAAATAGAATCTTTTTTTTAGGCACCCCAATTTTTTATTTACTGCTCTCTTTTAACATAAGCATTATATAAACATTTTAAACCAAATGAATCTTTTTGATCCAAGGTTGTGATAGGAACCATCATGTTACAAAGTGGTTGCAGGTCTATGCCTGCTTTTAAGATTCTCTGGCCCCTTTCAACCTCTGGCTGTCACTTCTCTTGTCCTTCCTTGGCTGTCCCCTAACAGTATATTCTATAACCCCTGTAAAATAGGGACTGAAAGTACCAACCTCACTGTTCTGAGGTTTAAGAGAATGCCCAGCACTAAGCCAGGTTCTCATGAGCATTTAAACTCCAACAGTTCCTCCCTACCCATTAATAGAGTTCCTTCTCATCTGTCACGGGCTGAGGAACCAGTGCACCTATAAACCAAGAACGTGGGCATAACAACAGGCCAGGCGAGGGCCTAGACAGTAAAGTACATGGGCTTCGAGACCACCACTGCCAACTTCCAACCTAAGGAAGGACTGACTGACTGAGCAGTTCCCAGACCCCTGAGCTCATGGTTTTATCTTGCACGTACCTCCACTATGACCAGGGCTTGAGAAGGGGGCTTCTCATACCCCCCGGCCACACTTGAAACAGTATGAGAGATGCAACAGAGGCCAAAGACTGAGTGACCAGCCCCAGGGAGTCGATGGCGGACATCAATAAATCATTCTCAAAGTTGGCACCGTTTGCTCTTGGGAGAAAAGGTGGATCCTGGACAAAGACAGCAGCTGGAAGGCAAACAAGGGCAGGCCTGGTGTCAGCAGCAGCAGTGAGCTGACTTGAGGGGACCATCATGGGACATGCCCAAGTACTGGGCCTGCTTCTCAGTCAGCTTGGTCGGCTTCACATTCCGCTTGCCTAGGTGGGCTTCAGCTACTGCTTCATCCAGCTTTTTGGGCAGAAAGTGGACCCCGACGGGGCACTCGTCTGGATGGGTCCACGGTTCAATCTGCGCCAACACCTGGTTGGTACAGGAGTTGCTCATCACAAAGCTGGGGTGGCCCATGGCACAGCCCAGGTTGACCAGCCAGCCCTCGGCCCACAGGATGCTGCGGTGCCCATTCTTCAGCCAGGGGCAGTCCACCTGGGCTTGATGTTTACTTTCCCCACAGCATTCTCATGCAGCCACTGGACAGCCATCTGTATGGCAAAGTGTCCAGCAGCATCCTTCATCTGTTCAAAGTGCCGGCCAAGGATGATGTCAGTACAGCCCGTGACAGAGATGTTGCCCTCTTTACAGGTCTCGCCCATGGTGGTCACCTCATGGCCCTCCATGGTGGCCTGCAGTGCGTTGATGGGGTCAATCTCAGTGATGACGACTCAGGCCCCAAAACCCCTCAGGGCCTGGGCACAGCCCTTGCTCAGGTCACCATAGCCTGCTACCATTGCCACCTTGCCCACGATCATCACATCTGTGGCCCGCTTGATGCCATCTATGGGGGACTCCCGGCAGCCATAGCGGTTGTCAAACTTGCTCTTGGTGACAGTCATTGACATTGATGGCAGGCACCTTCAGGATGCCATTGGCCATCATCGTATATAAGTTGTGAACTCCCGTCTCCTTGGAGATGCCTCGGATGCCAGATAGGAGCTGTGGGCATGTTCCTGGACCATTGCACCTCAGCACCCAGGGTGACAAAGGTCTCAACGAGGACAGCTGTCTCAATGGTCATGTGTAGACAGCCGGCGGTGCGGGCACCCTCCAGTGGCTTGGAGGCCGAGTACATCTTGTGCATGCGCACCAGGCTCGGCATCTCGTTCTCCACGATGTCCAAGGCCTTGCGTCCCCAGGAGGCCAGGCTGTCGTCAGCGACTTTGTAGGGCAGTTTGTGCGACACGCTGGCGGCGCTTCCTCACGGAGCGATGGACAGAGGCGAAGCGGGCCGGGCCTCAGACTGGGGACTGGGCTGCAGCGCGCAGTGCCAGGAAGGGCAGAACCTCTTGGTTCTGTGGTCTTCTGGACTGCCTTAGTTTGTTGGAAAGGTTCTTGGGTTTTGAAGTTTACCCCCGTAATGTGCTTCTGAGACACTCAAAAGGAGGGTGAGGGGGCGGGGCGTGAAGTCACACATAAAGGAGCACACTCTAATCTGTCTGCTTTGGACCCGAATTGACGCTGTCCTTGTCACACCTACGCATGGATGTGCTGCCGCGAGTCCGAGGCATCGGGTGTACGTGCGGCGTGAGCGTGTCAGGAACCGCCCGAAGCATCGCAGCCGTCTGGGACTCAGCCCACACGGCATTCCGGTGTCAGGCTCACAAACACGCTATTTGGTCATTAGGACACTCCGTCAAGTGGGCGAACAGTCACTGACAAATTGCTGGGATTCCTATTTAAAGACGTTATAAATGTTTACATCCAGTCCCCCAACAGGTGTGTCAATTATTTCTCAATCGTATTCACTATGTATACAAATACAGGTGTGCTTAAACACACACACACACGCGAGTGTGGTGATTATTGAGCATTGTAATTGGGCATGTCTGCTAGTTCGTAGTAGTTAATATCATGTACAAAGCGTCGTGCTAGCTTCTTTGGTCATGGACAAAACTTTAAGATGACAGTAATGTTCTCAAGTGACCTGTAATTGTAACATTATAAAGATAAGAACTCATGTAGCAAAAAATAGGAATGCTCATAGAAAAGAATCTTGCTGGTTTCTTGAGTTCAAGTTAATGGAAGGTCTACTGTAATTATATATAATAATGATAAATACAATATATGAATACTCATATATACATGTTACTATACAAGTATATATATTTAATATATGTATTTAACATATGAACGGATATGTTTTATATATGTTTTCAATAGGAGTATCGTCAATTTTTTTCACTTTGATCTTCGCCATGACTCGTTTAAGGACTAAAGGAACTCTTAACTGCGTCTAACTGGAACATTTATTTTTCAATTACTCTTCCTGTGAAAGAAGATCATAATCTTGAGGTTCTGCCTTAAAGAAATTTTATGGTGATTGAAAAATAGCTTTCAAGTCTCTAACCAGTGCTGCAGTGTGGCTATAAAATCAGCCCTCGTATGTCCTTCGGAATGATATTTTCTGTCCATATACAGGAAGCATTTTTAATAGCACCATATAACATTATACATATTGTTACAATTCCTTTGTTCACTTAAACATCTACTGTGAGCACCTTTAAATATCTTTATACATGATGACTTTTATACAACTTGATAGAATGTCACTGCTTGGATATACTAATGTTTATTTTACTAACACTTAGTTGACATTAAGGTTGCTTCCAGTTCCTCATTTTTAAAATAATGCTGTATAAATTTTCTGTACCTGTATGCATAGTTACACATTTTATCCCATAAGATAGATTCTCAGAAGTGTAAATACTGATCCAAGTTACTCACATTTTACATTTTAATAGATCTTGTCATATTTCCTCCAAAAAAGGTGACATGATTCTGATTTTTACCAAGAGCAGATAAAACCATTTATTTCTACAGTCAAGTTTGTGAACTTGCCACTGTACACTTAAATTGGCAGCACTGTACAAACACCTTGATAAGGTGTCATAACCTTGGTTATAACCATTCCAGAAAAAGAGTTCCAAAACGGCTCTGAAGGGTGGACTAGGCGCTGGTGTTGGTGCACAGCTTCCCAAGGGGAGGACTTCGAAGGTGACAGTAGTGATATTCAGCAGTGAGGGATGCAGCACTTTTTCTAGGACGAGTTCACAAAATTAATTGTCCAACCTCATATATGAAGACTGTCGTGAAAAAATTCAGCCCAATAAATCTGAATACATTTATCTGTAAAGATTATATGTAACCTGAAGTTCACTGAAGCATTTTTCAGAGGCCAAGTCATGGAAACAACCAAAGTTCCTTTGATAGATGCCTGGATAAAGAAGCTGTGGTCCATACACACAGTGGAATGTTACTCAGCCATAAGGAAAGATGACATACTGCCATTTGCGACACCATGCATGAATCTTGAGGTCATCATGCTAAGATAAATATGTCAGACAGAAAAACTCCATTTCAGTCAAATGTGGGGTATAAAACTGAAAGCATCAAAGAAAATCTCGTGGACACAGTCAATAGTTTGGTGACCTGAGGGTAAGGGGGAGGGGTGGGAGAGGCGGGAGTGGGAGCCAAATACAAGGTGATGGAAGGAGCACCGACTCTGGGGGGTGAGCACACAGTGCCACACATAGATGTATTAGAGAATTGTACACCTGGAATCTGTGTAATTTTACTAACCAGTGTCACCCCAATAAATTTAATAAAAATAAAAGAAGGCAGGATTAAAGGTAATCAGTCCCAGGTTGTTTAAAGAACAGGTAAAGAGAAGTTCATTAAACTTACCATTGCCCCGTAGATGTCCATGATAGTAGTTCACATTAAACCCTGCCTGCTTTGAATCGAAAGTCATGCTTTCTTAATTATCCTTCCAAAGTTGATCAATAATTTACATTTAGTCTGTAACTCTGGGCACGTTGTCAGAGGTTTCCTGTCATACATTAAATATAATTGTCAAATAGAACTTACCAGCTATTTCTATTCTGTCAGTGACCAAAAAACAAAGCAATGAAAACAAACAATAAAACAACAGCAACAACAAAAATTACTAAGTCTTTCCTAGTTATATCACAGTGTTTTCTGGCTTTGTCACTCACTAACTGTATGACTTTATACAAGTTACGTGACTCAGTTTTCTCATCTGTAATTGTTGATAATGGCCTATTTTAGCTCCTTGGGACAATCAATAAGATCATATATTTAAATCGTTTCGAAAAACTGAATGCCAGTAAATACTCATTAAGTGTCGGTTAATTGGATCATTTTAAATTCTTCCTTTTGTGTTATTTTTCTTGAAAGACCACAGACAGACAAGTTGAATTTCAAACCAGCCTGAAAATTACATTTCATGTACTTAAAAAGGAAACATTATTTTAGCCTAAAAGAGGCAGGCATGATTAGCAAACTAGAAACCGGAGACTCATGTCAGGAAATACGTAAAATCCCTTTTACATTAAAATCAGCACATTCAACAAGGATACTTCTGTTTTGTCTGCAATGACAGCATTTCTGAGAATTAAAAACAAATAACAATAAATAAAGCTATGGCATTTGACTATAGTATTTCAGCTTTTCTAAATTTCCTTTTTGAAAAATGCCATTGGTGGCCTGTGTCAAAATGACTACAGTTTAATTACAATTCTACATCCCCCGCCCCCGCCCAACCATTTGATAACTAGCGTCTGGAGAGACTTACAATTGAATAAGACATTTATTTTTAAATTCTTTTTATTAGTTGACAAAAGACCTTTAATTAGATTGCCACAATGGAGAAATATGGTGGATCTCAAGCCATTTGAGCCAGTCATAAAAAAGAAAAGCTTACATTTTTAAAAATGTCAGATATGTACCAAAGCAGAGACCTTGCTTTCCTAACATCACCCAGCTTCAATGATAATCAACTAAGAGTTTATTTTTTTTCACTCAGAACCGTGCACACTCCCCACCGAGCAGTTTTGAAGCAAATCCCAGTCATGGTGACATTATGTCCTGTCATTCACGATGACTGCAGTATATGTATGTACTGAATTTTCATGCGTAGGATCTGTTAATCCATCTAACAGTATGGATTATGAACCTGTCTGTAATTGCAGTAAGTATATCATACAGTAAACATCTCTCAATGTCCTCATACTTTGTTGCAGTTGATTTGATTGAATCAGGATTCCCACAAAGTCCATACATTAGTGTGCTTGATATATATATCCGTTCCCTTTCAGCCTGTACACTTTCTCTCCATCGCCGTGCAGTTTGCCCCCTTGGCAGTGGAATCTCCTGCCGTCTTGGATACCTGATTACCTTCCTGTGGTATCTTTGCATCCACCCCTCTGTCCTCTCAATTTCCTGTAAATTGGTTGTTGCACTCAAGCTGTGCTGTATAATACGATGACTAGTAGTTACATGTGGCATTTACATTTAAATCGATTAAAAACAAATACATCAAAAATGTATTTCCTCATTTGTACTAGTTTTATTTCAAGTGCTAAGTATAGTACTTGTGGCTAGTGGCCATTTTATTAAATGGTATGGATTATAGAACACTTCTATGATTGCAGTAAGTCCTATAGGACAGCACTGGACTAGACAACGCTGGATTAGATTCAGAGTCAATTGTTTTGGAAAGAATACGTCACAGGTAAAAATATGCACACTCCATCAGAAGATGCATAGTATATGGTTGTGTCTCTTTCAGATTGTAGAGGCCCTAAGACATTAATGATGGCTGCTTGGATATATTAAATCATTAGGCCTTATGAAATATTGATATTCAAATTTAGAATTCATTTATCATCAGTTACACATCTATACAAAGAATAATGAGAAATATCCATTTATTAAATATTTAGTTGTCTCGAAGTACAGTTCATAGAGGCAAAATATATGTTTGATTATTTTCTCTTATTGACCACTCTTCAAAATAATAACTTGGTATTTTAGCATTCTCCAAAAGTGACAAATTAGGGTTCTTTTGCTGTATCATTATAAATAAAAAAAAAAATAGAAATGTATCAAAGGCTACTAAGGTTGTATAAAAAAAAAATCCAAACTTATGAGTCAATTTGAAGAGGTTGCCACTGATCAAAGCTGTGAGAATTGGGGAATCCATAAGACTAACTGCTAAAATGGATCGAAATACATCAACTGTGTTTAAATCCATTAGTTCATCATAAAACTAATACTTATGCAAATTGAATCCTATAGAAAGGCATACAAAATGTATTCAGATTTCATATAGTAATTATAATAGTAGCAATAATAATAAGAATAATACTTACTAAGCTCCTGCTGTATGCCAGGTGCTATTTGAAGGGTTACTCACCACCCCTGCCTTAATTTACTTACCTGTATAATGGGCATAAGAATAGGTTATGTGCATGAAGCATGTTAACATTTGGTAAAGTGCTAGGAACAGCAGTTGGAAAATAGTAAGTGCTAGTAACTGTTATGAAAAAACAAAGCTCACATGTAGTAGATGGACATTTAAATGTTCACAACAACCCAGTGGGGTAGGTGCTATTATGACCCTAACTTCAGAGATGAGGAAACTAAAGTACAAGGCAGTTAGCATCTTACCCATGGTGGTAGTTTGTGTTTGGGGTTTACCACACAAAGGATAGGCATATGCTAAATCTATGAATTTTAGGGAAGAGAAATGCTCAGATTTCTTAGATCGATGACACTCAGATGTAGTCATTATACAAATATATAGACAATGAAATGGCACAGGGAACACTCTCACAGCTGCCTGGTTCCTCTGGGTCCTACCCTCCCAGGGTTAGGGGGACACTGGGCCCCAAGAAGACTCGGTATGTTCCGCCCATTCCAGTTTCCCAAGACAAAGGGTTTTATAGGACTCATTTACCCTCCGTGCAATTTAGAGAGACATTTTGGTTTCCCTTGCATACTATTATAATCTTTGGCTCAGAGACTAATTTCTTGTGAAATTAGGGCTACGATAGTAGGATTGATTTTATTTGACAGTCGTAATATGAACTGCAGAACTTTTTAAATTTATTTATTTATTTATTTGCAGAAAAAGACTTTTTTTATTTTTTGGCCAGTCTCTTCAGAAGGAGTGCTGTTCATTGTCGATCCAGTATATCAGCAGGTTTGAAACAAGATTCTAGTGAGTGATTGATTGCCTTTGAACCAATGAGACATCTGTAAGAGAGTCCAGAGCGGTCCATTGATAATCTCCTCTCACTCAAGTGCTGGTTGATGAAAAGAATTAGAGAATAAACAGTCCCTCTGATGGGTCCTCATGTTCTCTGTTAAAAAGGACACTGCATGTATGAAGTGTGCTGTGTTGGAAGACTCCTTCTAAACCCCAGAAGCATATATTTGTTTAAATTCTCGTCTATAACTATCAGCAATTTGGAAACAAGAACATGACATAATTTTTATTTTATTTTATTCTTTATGATAATAAAAGCCAATCACAGAATTATTCTAGGCTGATTTTATTAACACATATAAGTAACAAATGCAGTTTGTTACTTTTAGAATTTGTGGACCAAGAATCAACATTAAAAAAGACAGAAAATACGTTTTCCGAAAATTTATATTACTGAAAATAAAATAATTGAGTACCATTTTCTTAAATGAAAGTTTAAAAGGCATAGTGGATATCTGTCTGTGGGTAGAGACTCCTCAAGTGCTCTTAATTGGCCTTCAAAGTTAGTGTTGTCTGTTATCAGACCATGGCAAATGTTCATCTATAAGAAACATTCTTGACTTGAGGCCGGTACAAAAACAGGAATCGGGCTGTGTTTGGCTCACGTTCTATCATTAACTGACGTCTGGTGTAAAGGATTTTACTTGCCAAGTTCATTAAGACATTCATTTGAATGTCAATCTTCATTTGAGTTTTTTAAAATGTCATTTTTCACCTCGATAATCATTCTAGACTCATTTATCCTCGTGGGATGATACAGTAGATGCGCAGTGAAATGAGAAAGCTCTTCCCACACACTTTGTGGTGGTGGTGGTTAATCCCCCAAAAGCTGTTTGTGGTCAGAAATGAATTTTTAAGTGTTTGGTAATACTTTCAGATTTTGGAGAGCATTCTGACAGATTCAAATCCCTTTTGAACTATAAGCACAGAAGTTTATTTTTATTTTTGTGTGTGTTGCATTGTGTTGTTTTGTTTTCTTTTAAAAGTTGACTATCCTCATTTCAAACTCTGGCTTACTTTTTTTCTTCGCCCTTTTTCTCCTGCTAGTTACTTTTCTTCATCTCTTTTGCAACCTGAAAACAGCATTAACTGCTACTGATCAAACGTGGTAGACCGTCCAGGGGTCATTGATGCTTCTTTCCTTTCATAATTTTGGTCTTTATTTCTTTTACACTAAGGGGTCTCCCCAACTTTGTGTTTCATCTTTTCTATTAGAATTTTATTTTGGAAATTCTGTATTTAAGCTCTAAGAACTTTCCTTAATTTCTGGTATTTCTAAATAATATTGAATTACTATCTCCCAAATGTGTTTCATCATTTCTATTAGAATTTTATTTCAGAAATATTCTATATTTAAGCTCTAAGAACTTTCTTTAATTTCTGGTAATTTAAACAACATGGATTATTGTCTCATGGATGTAATTAACAGCTTTTCGGAATACTCTGACACCTATCCTTTCTTTTCTTAATTAAAATTTTTTTCTAGGGGTAGTATTTGTTCATATTGATCTTTATTACTGATGATGGGGTTTGTTTCCTTTGTTAGTGATCTTTAATTATCTGCTTTTATTTAGTATTAATAAAAATAGTTAGTTGGGATGGTTTTCTTCTTTACTTGGTAGGTCTGATTTCTCACGTGAGCAGTACGTCCATCTGATCACTTGGGTAGTGAGTATAGTATCTAAACACATTTTGATTAACCATGAGAAAGTGAGGAGCTGGATGTCAGGCTGCGGCCTCACCCACCCCCCCCACCCCCATGCAAGGCAGAACGAGGAGTACTTTACTTTGGGTTTGTAAAACCCATGGTGAAAGACTCTGCTTTGCCCGGATGCTTGAATTTCTTAAGAGAATGACGTGGTGCTTTTTAACCTGAGAATCACTAGGCTAACAGGTAACGACTGCCTCTGTCACACTGCCTCTGTACAGGTTCTACTTTGTATTACGTGTCTAATTCTAGAGTGAACGATGTCAACACAGGTCAGCTTATTGAAGCAGAAGGCCTGTCGTAGTCTCTAAAAACACTGAGTATCGGCGCTCTCAACGCTGCGGCCTGGGTTCAGCTACCATCCAGGGAACTACCCCCCCAAAAAACAAAAACAGAAAACCAATAATGAATGATTCAGGGATGAGAATGCTGCCATTTCTTTTTTCTCTTCAAAGGTCAGAGTTCTTTTATTGAGCCTATTTTTATTTATTGTCTTTAGTTTCCACCAACTTGCCATACTGTCACTGAGTAACATTTATGCAGATGTATGTCTATTAAATATATGTATTCTCCATATATTTATGTATCACAGTAACCATAAGCTTTAATGTTCCAAAGGGCAGCATTTTACACATTCCTGATTCCCAAAAAGGCTGTGTGATGTGAACATGAAGTATTTTTCTTCCAAGGAAGTTACAGATCTATTATAAAAAACAGAAAAGATGAAGTAGTTCTAATGATATGATGAAATAATTACATGAAACAGTAAATGGACTTGTTAAAAGAATAAGAATCATTAATTTCTGGTAATAATTTTATTAGATAAATTGTGAAAGGAAGTGATTGAATGTCCAAAAGGAGAGTGTTTTTAAAATGTTCTTTTTGCTAAAAGGAGAATGAGAACTGATTTGCTGAGGAGATTCAAATCTTACTTCAGGTCACTATGAACCGGGATTGCAAAAATGGTTAATAGAAGGAACATTGGTTTGAATAGAGAACTGACAAAATGGATGGAGTTTTTAATTCTCCTCAAAAATATCTTTTATAGTGATTTTGTGCTTAAATTCTTAAAAGGACATGAGTTGAGAGAGCCGTAGATTTCCAGCCTGAAGAGCATAGCAGAGATGAGGTCTACTGAAATCTGCATGACAACCATGTGCACGTTCGTGTTGTAGTCACTTGTTCTACCCTTTGGCGTGAGTCCTTCAGAGCCTGACAGAGTAACTGTGAAAATGGTATTTAAATGCCATGTCTCTTTGGAATTATAAATGCCATAATTAAAAAAAAATAAATAGCTTTGGTTCCCCTTCAAAATAATGTATAAACCACAATTGAGGTGCATTGTTTTCTTCTTCATACAAAAGAAAGCTGCAACATTCAGTGATGAGCCTGAGAGAGTCGGTGTCAGAAGTGAGATTAGACAAGGTTAAATATGAAGACCTACCTATCACATTCCAAGCCTGTGGAAGTTGTAAGGTTCTTCTGCTGCTTGAAGAGTTCTGGAGAGTAATGTGTATAACTTAGAGTACTTAGTCCCAGCAATTTTTAGTGTCCTTTAAGGTGTGGTGCAAGATGGGAAAGTACCTGATTTTATTGATCCTAAGACACGTTTTTCATCTTATATCATCTCAGAATTTGGACTATACTTATTATCAATAAAGTACATATTTAATTGGCAATACTTTCTTATTCTTAGGAGTACATAAATAATGATGCATACTGTTACAGTTGATGGGATTTTAGGTATAATGAAATCTAGTAATTTATAGTATGTATGTCATAAGATCGATAGATATAGATGATGTACATAGAGAAAGAGATAGGTATTTTGTTGTGTATATCATAAAATGGATATCCCTACCTATATCTGTGTCTCTGTCTCTATTATTTGTCTGTCTGTCTATCTATGTATCATCTATTATCTATATCAAAGACTTTGTGACTTGAGTGATACAAAGTTTGTTAAGTTGCTTTGGAAGCATCTGACTTCCTAGTAGGGCATTTTAGATTGCACTTTGCCACAGCTTAGATCCTTAGAACTTATAATTTAATTTAGACAGTTATACTTTTATTTTATTCAACTTGTTTGTTAAACATGTCAGCTAAAAATAAGTTGTGTAAATTATATAATCTGTTTATGTATGATGCACTATTTATGGTTTTCCCAGAGCCAATTAAAATGAAATATTTAAAAGAAACCTAAGTCAATTCATATCATGAAATAGATAGATGATGTTTATAGAATTGTATAAACCTATATTACTAACCAATTTCCCCCAATGAATGTAATAAAAAATTTAAAATATTAAAAAATAATAAAAACAAAAAAGAATTTCTAAAGAAAAACAAAGCATTTGTTTTCTTATGTCATCAAAATCGACAAGTTCAAACTCTGTTTTGAATAATGGAAAAGCATCTCAGTAGGTGCATTGCATCAAACGGAGAGGCCTTTGAAGGGGACTGAAGTTGAAATGTGTCAAATGAATACACAGTTTTTTATAAGTAAATTCTGGGGGGTGTTAGGGTCCCCACCCATATCTCAGCTGCAGAGGTCCCGCTGAAGAAGCACAGAGTCCTAAACTCACACCAGGCTCCTGGGAAAAAAGTCTCCCTAACTTCTGACTGAACACCAGTGGAGACTGGGGCTGAATGAGACCAGGCCGGCTGGAGCCACAGGCGTTCCTCTTAAGGGGCCCGCACATGGGCTTACTTGCTCTGAGCTTCCGTGCTGGATCAGTAGCTTAAAAGACACTAGCAACATACCTGAATGGTCTGGCTTCAGGGCGAGGGCAGGAGGGGCAGCCTTCTCCTAGACATTACTCCTGGCAGAGGCCGTTATTTTGATGTTTTTGAGCCCTTTCTGCCCCAGCATGCAGATGCAATCAGCTGCCATATCTGAGTCTCCAACCTGGCGAACACCATTCGTCCGCCCTACCCTGGCGATTCTCTGAGACCCCGCCCCGCCCAACTGGTATTGTGCCTTCCCTAAGTACCAGAGAGCACGAAATAATCCCGTTGCCTCTGATTTTTTCTTGAATTCTTTTATCTGTTCGTTCTTAGAGCATGTTGGCAGAGTTTTCTCCTGATTATTCCATCAAAAAGTATTTCTCAAACAGATTCTGTGTTCCCACACTGAACTGTCTTTAAGTACTGTTGTTTTATCTTTTTATAATGGCCTGTTGTCTGTCCTTTAGAAAGAGCTCGTGTACTGCCTTCATGTCTGTGTCCTTTTGGCCTCTAAATTACTGCTTTGTTTTACAGAGTCGTCTTAGCGAAAGCCTGGATGAGATGGTACTTCTGTCTCGTGGGGAGAAGATATTGCAGCAGAACGTGACCCCTTTAGGCCACGTTCAGAGCAGGTTTCCAACTTACAATTTTTGGAAGTCTGATAACTGGGTAGATTAATTAATGTTGGGTTTTTAAAAGTGTAGTTTTTTGAAGAGGCAGAATGAAATATTGGGTAACTTCTTAAAAGATCTGCAGTTACAAGTTTTTTGTACAACTTAGAAGGAGAATGTTAATTTCTTGGATGAGAAAGCCTATTAGTTTCTGAATATTTCTCTCTAAAAATCGAATGTGAAATCCAGCTTGCATTGATAGAAGTAATTAGGTCTGTTTTTAAAAATCTTTTATTGTGACAGCACACACACAAGCACACACATACAAACAAGCACAGAACAATAAATGGAGGTGAAATGCTAATGTGTGACATATTGAGCTAAGTACTCAGAAACCAGAAACATTAAGCTCAACCTGCGGTATAATCAGTTTAACATAAACACTCATTATATTGGAATAACCAACTACACCCCAAGGCTCTTATAGGTATATCATTGAATCTGGCTTCTAAGTCATCACACTTAGGAAAGTCTGAGTGTCTGTGTGCCATAAGCATTGTGTTTTGCAAAACGATGGTTAAAGCAAACCAAGAGTTAATTGTAGCTTATTGAGTTGTATTCCAGAGCCTTAAAATATGTTTGTTGTTTGTAGCTAATATACCTGTAGAATAGCAGCAGGCATTTGGACTTAGGTCATTTAAGTCTGCTTCTGTTTCTTTGCTGGAGTCAGAAATTAATTAAGACAGAATATCCTGCTTTATGTCCTGGTAAATGTGAGCAACTTGATTTTAGAGACCGAGAATGGTGCATAGACATGCTTCATTCATTCACTTAACATTTATTGTCAAAATCCTTTGTGCTATACATTATAGACTATTGAATGTGTTTGAGAACCCAGCGCAAGTCTTATCAATGATCTGTCCTTTTCTATATTTATAATACTCTATTGGACATACTTCTCTATGTTTTCATGTGTCTCTGTGCCTAAATGTGTGGTTTTCCTTTGGTTACCTATTTCTTGATGCCCTGCAGTCTTTGTATCACAAAATACTGATATGTGAAATTCCAAGATCTAGGTCCTACAAAGGCTTCTTTCTTTTGAAATACAAGTGGATTTGTTTTTCCATTCTTTAATATGATTAAGGGGGCAGGAAACCCCTGAATTTACAACAGTCATCACAGTAAATTTTGCATGCTTCTTACCCAAGAAGATAACCAAGTGAGCCATTGCAATGACAACTGATGTCATAGACAAGCTTTACCTAATTTGTCCTCTATGTAATCTGTACATTATCTCTTTTGAAATGACTGTAATGATGCATTGTGTGCTGTAAGTACTTCATTTCAATCTGGACCCAGTTACTGTCATTATCGGCATTGTTGTCGGATTCAGTCAATAATTGCAGATAGTAAGATGATAGTTTACATGATTACTTTATCAGACAAAGATGCAAAAATTCTATTTTTAGACTATGCTGCGGGACATTCAAACAAAATAAAAATAGTAGTTTAAAAAGTGTTTTTATTATAGGCAGAATAGTTTAATGTGGACTTCTTTGTTACACAAAAATATCTATGTAAATGAAGAGGCACAAACTCTTCTAATCTCCAATTAAAATATACAAGTCTAAAAACATGACTGCCAAAGCACTAGAATGGTAGACATTATGAAAGAGGGATTACTGGCAGCTTTTTCTATAACGCTTTCTGCAATCAATAAGGTAGTTTTGTTTGTGAACCAACTTGAGTAGATGGAACTCTTTCCGATAGTGGTGAAACTGTACTCCTACAAGCGCTATCATCTCATACCAAAGATGACCCCTTAATTACAAGTGGTGCTTTTTCTCTTATGTCCATGGTTTCTACCAGACTTCATGGGAAGAAAAGGTTATGATGGTTTCAAAAGTTCTCTGCATGTCTGATGTGGGAAGAAAAGATTATACATTAATTATATCCATGCTATGGTGAAGCGTTGCAGATTTGTGGAGGAAGAACACTTAAGTTTGGGCAGTGAATTGGCTGTAGAAGCCCGACTGGTCAATGACCCAGTCCCCTTCACATCTTATTAGGATCCTGTTCTTAGGGGGCAAATGCGCTGCGTGAGGCCCTCTGAGATTTTTCAGAGCACGTTGTTTTGTGTTATGTTTCGAAAATACTCTTCAATTCTGTTTTGTTTTCTGAATTTATACCTAGAAGAAAGTTCGGGACAGGGACACAAATCCACGGTGACAGAAGGAGAACTGCCTCTGGGTGGTGAGCACATAATGCACCACATGGAGGATGTGCTGGAGGGTCGTACACCTGGGACCCACGCAGTTCTGCCAACCAC